>CABFWO010005593.1:0-45624 GCA_902155825.1 Timema genevievae | reverse complement strand
CTGTTAAACTATGTTTACAAGTCTATATATGTATAGAACCATAGAACATAGTTTAGTGTTCATTACAGTAAACAACAAACTCGTGTCAATATTTAACTTAAGCGCAACACATGATTAGCAATATTTTGGCTACCTAGGCAGCTAGCCCCCTTAAGAGCATGCAAGTACTCAAGAGTCTAGTCCGAGTTGAGTCGTCTAAAAAAAAATTTCCAAGACTAAAAAAAAAATAATTTAGTATCCTACTAAATGTTTATTTATCACACATTTTTTCAGGTATAGTTAAATTTGTTTCAAATTTTAATACGTTATTTTCAAGAAAATAGATCCCTCAAATATTTCCTTTTGTCTGATTTGAAAATTCATAAATTATGTAACTATATTATTTTTTATAATTTAGCCCCATATCTCACTACCTGTTCGAGGTATACTTACACTTATGTCCTAGTTATTCTAATATGTTAGGAATGAGTAAGGTTGAATATAGAGAAAGTGTAGCCACATTTACATCTCTAGTGCAAAGGGAACAAGCCAAGAAACCAGCATGCCCTGCCAGGTATTCCTTGTTTTTACATTTGTAGAACCCCAGAATCAACTCCAATTCTTTCCAACAGCCAATCAGGAGACACGGGAACAGACAAAAGGGGTGGAGCCTACACACACTTTCTGCGCTGGTGTTCAACACGGAAGGGAAAGATAACTCTAAACAAATGCAAATATATGAATTCTTACTTTAAAAAGAAGAATAAATATGAGTATATGAAATCTGAATATAATTTACATTAAAAAGATTAATTTTAAATAATAAAATAAATGGGGAAATCTGTCTCATTAAATGTGGATTAAAAGAAGAAGATATTAATTATTGTGTAAACATGAGAGATGAGAGAAAACATAATTATTTATTTTGTTGTAGAGGAGATAAAAATGTACAAAGACGAATATTGGTCTTGTAATAAGTCCTGCTATTGTGTTGTCCTTTGGCTCTTGTCCAGACAATGCGAGAGTTTCTCATCATTCTTGTCCATAGACTGAGTGAGGGAAGATGCCTGTTTGTGGGTTGGAAACCAAGTTACTATCATAACCCTGGGACTGAGCCCTTGTCCCCGCTCACCATCGGGAAAATGGTGGCTCAATCGGTGGAGAAGTTTGGTGATAATGAGGCATTGGTCTCCGTTCAACAAGGTCACCGCATCACTTTCCAAGAGGTCCGAGAGAAGGTCAGTACTGCAACTAGATTAATTTCTAAACACAACCACTGCAAATTTATTCAACTAAACACACAATCACTGCAACTTGATTCATCTCAACACACAATCACTTCAACTAGATACAGTTCAACACACATTTGCTGCAACAAGATTCATCTTAACACTCAATCACTGCAACTAGATTCATTTCAACACAAAACCACTGCAAATTTATTCAACTCAACACACAATCACTGCAACTTTATTCATCTCAACATACAATTACTGCAACTAGATTCATCTCAACACTCAATCACTGAAACTTTATTCATCTTGACACACAATCATTGCAACTTTATTCATTTCAACATACAATCACTGCAACTTTATTCACCTCAACACATAATCACTGCAACTTTATTCATCTCAACATACAATCACTGCAACTTGATTGAGCTCAACACACAATCACTGCAACTAGATTCATTTCAACACTCAATCACTGAAACTTTATTCATCTCAACACACAATCACTGCAAATTTATTCATCTAAACATACAATAACTGCAACTTGATTGAGCTCAACACACATTCTCTACAATTAACAATAGTACTAGTACTTATCCTTTCTGTCTTAAACTAAGTCGCTAAAAACCGACGCGACTGATGACACTGGTGGTGTGGGTGTAGGCAGACAGACTGGCCGCAGGTCTCCTAGAGATTGGTCTGCAACCCGGGGACAGGTTGGGGCTCTGGAGCACCAACTGCAGTGAGTGGTACATCACAAGCTTCGCAGCGGCTCGAGCTGGACTCACACTGGTGAGGACTCAACTCTCGCACTTTCTGTTCTCATCACTGTTTGGACGTTTGCACCTCTGCAAGACATTTAATATTTATTAAAATCACGAGCTCTCAGATATCTGATATCAGCTAGCTCGTGAACTTAGTAAATCACACATTTGTAGCCGACGATTTCTGCACGTCCATCATAGACTATGCTTTAAAATATGAGTGAAGAATGATCCTGAGCACGGGACGATTCCTGGATACCTCAGTAGTTAGTGCATTGGCGTACTAAGCCAAAGGTGCCGGGTTCGATTCCCGTGTCCGGGTATCATTTTTCAATTTTCAGAATATTATGTCTAGATGGAATGAATCCTCACTAAAACAAATATAATAGCTTTGGCTATTTGATTCTTAAATTGTAATTTAGTCAAAATTAGCATTTTACAGTATATTTTTATTGGGTGTTTTACACGAGTAATTATCAACCAAGGTTGACTCGACAATCACCTGTGGACACTTGGTGGGGCCGTGTAACACTTGCAGGTCAACATCAACCCGGCCTACCAGAGCCCGGAGCTAAAGTACTGTATCAACAAGGTGGGGTTGAAGGCCCTCGTGATGGCCGATACGTTCAAGACCCAGAACTTTCACCAGATTCTGTCGCAAGTTTCACCAGAGCTCGTCAAGGCTCGGCCGGGGCAGCTGAACAGTGAGAGTGTACCCAGCCTCAAGTCCGTCATCGTCATGACAAACAAAAATCTGCCGTGAGTCGTCAACGTGGAACCAGCCGAGGTGGTTCCTTCATTCACCCTGATGGTTTACATAAATAAATAATAAACAAAGAATTGAACATAATCTGCATGTATTTAGGGGTAGGGGTGAGAGTGTTATACCTAAGAATAAATACAAGGGCCAAATGTTCCTTCTGGAGCACACCCAATGATTCCTTGGTTTAAATAAACGCAGTTTCTGACCAAGACATCTTTCACGTGTTCTAGGGGCGCCATTCTCCCTAGCATAGTCTAATTCAGGGGTTTCCAACTTTAAAGTGACAGAGGGCCACAATTAAATCAACACGTTTAGTGGCGGGCTGCGTCACAATCAGCTAAAAGGGGTGGAAGAAAATATGACTCGTGTGGATACACAAGTTGTTATAAAAACAGAGCACAATTAAGTTTATCACTGAATGAACATCCGTTGGAGTTTTTGTGGATTTTTCTCACACAAGTCAAAAGTTTTTTGTTTATCAGATAAAAATATCAATTCACTGTGGTAAATTACTTTTCCGAGAAACTTTGCGGGCCACAAAAAAAGGAATCACTAACCACATGCCAGTTGGAAACCTTTGGTCTAATTTATAAACGGGACCCCTCCTAGAGCCAATATCATTCCTACACCCGTGAGAATGTTATCAGCAATCTAATACCATACGCCTCAACTTCCTCAGACAAAACAGTTCCAATGTATTCACACATAAGCCACAAGTCACGTTTTAACTCGGGCTTCATGGTTGGGAAAAACATCAAAATATAAATGGCACAATATTCTCATGATTGGCAAGCCATCTCCTTCAATACTATTCTGTGTAACAGAGTAATTATATTTAATATAATCAATAACATTTCTGTAAAAAATATAATAAGATATTAAGGATGCACAAGACTTTGGAAAATAATTCCATCTTCGACAACTAAGAAACCTCACCAATTAAAATATTGACAGTTAATATCCTCAATAAGGTTAAATTGCTAGTCTGAGCTGTTATGTACATTAGAAATTAATCTTCATATGTAAACATCTTGGAGTACATTCGAGTATTGATAATTTGTCAAAAATCCGAATCGTCAATAATCTGGATTGCCAAGAAAAAACATAACTGTAATTGATTTGCATGTTGTGATGATAACTTTATTCGTCAGATTAGAATTGAAATATTACAAACAATTGTGAAATAAAACATTTTCTAAATGATTTTACTGTATAAAGTTAAATAAATAGGCACATTATATATATATTTTTAAATCCAACATAAAGCTAAAACATTTAACAAAAAATATTTGATTCAGGCTAGTTACAAATTGAATAATTTGACTTTGCACATCTTCCTCCCCAGCATGTAAACATATTTTTACTGACTCTGTTTTTCCTCTTTGTTAGGGGCGTGTTCCAATACGAGGATATCATGGATGCAGGATCAAAAGAATCCATCATCAGGTTAGCAGAACTGCAGGATAGGATCCAGTCGGACCAAGGCTGTACAATTCACTTCACATCGGTCAGTTTTCGTTCAACCACTTCTAATTGTGCATGTGCTAGAAGCGTTGCTATGGCAGCACTCCACTCCTATGATATTGTGCATGTGCTAGAAGCATTGCTATGGCTACAATCCACTCATATGATATTGTACATGTGCTAGAAGCGTTGCTATGGCTACACTACACTCCTATGATATTGTGCATGTGCTAGAAGCGTTGCTATGGCAGCACTCCACTCCTAGAATATTGTGCATGTGCTAGAAGCGTTGCTATGGCTACACTCCACTCCTATGATATTGTACATGTGCTAGAAGCGTTGCTATGGCAGCTACTCCACTCCTATGATATTGTGCATGTGCTAGAAGCGTTGCTATGGCTACAATCCACTCCTATAATATTGTGCATGTGCTAGAAGCGTTGCTATGGCAGCACTACACTCCTATGATATGTGTCTTATATATAGTTCATTCAAACACTTGAGATAGAACTCATACACATTTTAAATGCAATTAATAAAATGGTGATAGGTAGTTACAATGAACACCATTTATAATTTAATTTCATTGTATATGTATAGCAGCTTATAATGTCAAAGATTGATATTGAAAAACAATATTTATGACTAAAACATTTCTTAATGAAGGCTGTGTTTGGAGGGGGGATTGCGACCTATTTTTGAGTTATTATGGTATTATTGGAAATAATAAATTCCCGCTTTGGTTTTTTAATTGATTAAAGTTATTATTTGCTGTTTTTTATTTATCAAATTTTCGAGATTCATTTTTTAACTTTCGAGACAAGATCAAGATTATTTTTCTCTTGAATGTTCAAGATATTTTCGAGTCTCGCACGTCCCTATTTACCACATATGATTAAGATTCAGTTTCGATATTTTTTATTAAAATAAAAATAATGGGGATTCGAGTTAGTAAAAAAGTTTAACCAAGCCATCTCTTTATAAAACTAAACAATATGTTGTGAATCTGTTCAGATATATATATATCCTTCATTATCTGAGTCTCGATGGAAGGCTCATAGAAAGGGCAACATCGGCCATATCGTAGGTTGTTAATGGTTGGGATCACGTTCCTCCCTAGGGCACGACGGGGACTCCTAAAGCGGCACTACTCAGCCATCACACCTTGGTCAACAACTCGTACTACATCGGCAAGCGGATGAACCTTAAACATAAGGTAGGGTCGTCTTCTCAAATGACCCCTCTCTGGTCGAGTTCTGCCAGGGTAGGGTTTTAATTACGGATGAGACCCTCAACTACATCGAATCCTCAAGCTTTCAGGTTTTGAGAAAATAATGGATTTGAGAATCAAAAACTGCTAATTGGTGGTTCAGAACCAACCTAATTATAGGATGAGCTCAACAACCAGGCCCCAGACCATTAATTTAACACTTAACTGAAAGTAAGAATGTTGTAATGAATATTAACATTTAGTTACAATTTGTATTTTATATTATTCCATTATATTCATATTTCCTTTGAAGTTCATAATTTTTTCCAAGATTCGGATTCGATTTCAATATTTGAGATTCGAAAGTTTGATGAAGATTTGGATTCGAGATTTGAATAGTAAAATAGTGGATTTGACCCAACTCTAATTTGAATTCATGTTAAGGTTTTATTTTATAAATAGTTCCGAGTCCAGTAGCAACAGGAACTACCCGTTTCTGTGGTCTAATGGTCTAAGGCATCACGTTCGCATCACAGTGTATTGCCAGTGACCGGGAAATCAGGGTTTGAATCCCAGCAAGGACAGCTTGTCCTAAATAGTTTTCAATGAAAACGTGGGTACACCTCATCTAATTCAACCTTCCTAATCCTTAACACATTAGCTTAATTACTAATTAGTACATATATGTATAGCCCAACCAGGTGTGAAGACGCTAAGAAAACCAAGAATTATTAAAAACTCACAACAGAACTGTTTCACTGACTAAACTATTCAGAAAATATAATTAACATAAAAATATCTAGATCTACGATATAATTCAATAATGACTCAATGAGAACTTAGCTTTTAGTCCATTGTCGTGTTCATACTTTTCTCTTAACATCCTCATGGTGATTATTTTTAGCACCACGTCTTACTACCTATTCAGGTTATACCTGAATGTACTAATTACACCAATGAGCTAGGAATGAGGACGATTGAATTCAGAGGAACTTTATCCTCATTAGAGTGAAGAGAGAGAGGAAAACAATTTTGGGTGAAACCACCCTCAGTGCATCTGACCGAGATTCGATCCCCATTCTAGTCTAACGCGAGAGTGACACCTTAGACCATATGGCCACTGAAGTGGATCTCGTGATGATTGTATGCGAGTGTTAACTGTCACAAAACTTATTAATCCCAAGCGACACAGGATATGCCTGCCCCTACCGCTTTTCCATGTATTCGGCAGCGTTGTTGGTGTACTCACCGCGATGCAGTTTGGAGCCACGCTGGTGCTGCCATCTCCTAGCGTCAGTGCGGACTTCACTCTTAAAGCTATTCAACGAGAGAAGTAAGTTCACTAGTTAAAACTGCTCTCGACTTTGTGTTTCAATATTACTGAAAGTTTATATTCTAGATATCATCATCATCATCATAATCATAATCATCGGTGAGTTTGTAAGCCTTGCTCTTATATCCTTTTATTGTTTAATTCAATAAATTTCCCATCCACTACTGTTTCCAGCCTGTGGTCAGTCTTTTATTCAAGTCATATATTTCCCACTACCAGCTGGCTAGGTCTGTCGTAGCTTCATATGTCTTATATTCTAACTTAAGACTAGGACAGGCACAACTTCCAGTCCCTGACCGTTAATTCATCAATATGAAATGGTAAACCCCCATTTCACCAATGATACATTTTTCGGCCATGCCGGGAATCGAACTCGGGGCTCTTAGTTCAGTAGACAGACATGCTACCAGTTGAGCTAAGATGTCATACTTGTATGTGTGTGTGTACCATATTTGGGCATTAGGTGTTATAAATCCCATCTATGTCCCTCAGCTAATTCCCCAAGAACTTATGTGGCCCTAATTTGGGGAAAGGTTGAACATGCTTGGTCTAAGGTGTCAGTTACTCTAGAAATAGATTGGACAGCTGATGGCGGGGTGATCAGGGTTAGAATCTTGTCTGGGTGTATTGACGTGTTTTCTTTGAAATAGTTTTCTATTATCTCTCCATGCAAATGCAGTTACACTTCCTTTAAATTAAACCTTCCTTATCCCTAGCGTAGTTAGTACATGTGATTGAGTGTACAATCCAAACAAGTGCGCAACATGTATATTTATATGATTACAATGTTTGTGCACGACAGGTGCACGTTTGTGTACGGGACGCCAACAATGCACGTGGACTTGCTGTCCTTGGCAGAGGAGACGGGCGCACGGGTCCCATCCCTAGAGACTGTCGTCACTGGGGGGGCCTCTTGTTCAGAACACCTCATGAAGGAACTGCTTCGTGTGTTGGGCGTCGACAGGGTCACGGTGAGTACTGCCTCCCTTCTCAGGAGTAGTATGTTAAGGATCCTTTGAAGCTTCAGATCATGAAGGATGTTCAAGATCCAAGGATTCGAAAAAAAAATATTTAGAATTAAGATCAGGATAAAATGTTAAATATTCTATCTTTAGGTGTGCCAAGTACAGTTTCCCAATTCGGAGCCAAATCAAATATTATGGAATATTGTATATTTTAACTTTACATATCTTTTATTGACGAACCTTTGTAATCATCAAATCTGAAATTATTATTTCGAATTGAAGTCAAAGCTGACGAATATTCGATGCTTAGTGTTTAAATGTTAAAAAAAAAAAAAAGATTGTCATTTAGTTAATATTTCTATTTTATTTCTTGAGGAATTTAGGAGTTGTGAATATTATCATTCTTGCTGAAGGAACGCTACTGTGGAAAGTTAAGCTTGTTTGTTTGACATGTTTTATAACACTCAGATTTAAGATTTAAGGTGAAATAAAGATTTAAATTTGAAAAAAAAATATATATATATTGAACTCATATAAAGAAAGTTGTTTTTCTTGAACGGAGGAAACTCGCTAAGAACGAGTCTACAAGTCTGTCTCGATTGAGGCTCCATTTTCCAAATGTTATCTGGTGTCCTGGGTTCGGGGCCAAAGTGATTTGGATACCACAGACATCAGACATTTAAGGTTGTCTGAGAGCGAACATAGGTCAAGGTACACATTTTAACGGTTTTTATCTCAAGGCCATTATTTGACCAAATAATGTAACATACTAATATGTTCAGTTACATATGTGTAATTATGAATGTTAATATTATTATTGAATGCTTGTATCTGCATTTTGTTTATTCCAGTCATTATTTGGAATGACGGAAACAGGGCCTCTGACATTCCAAGTTCTCCCAGATGACCCTATGGATAAAGTGACAAGAACAGTGGGATGTGTGTCTGAACATATAGAGGTTGGTACCACTGCTTCTATCGAGTCGCGGTGACTTGTTGATATGCACGGACACAATATACTTGGATCTTACAATCTGTAAGGAACTCTTTAAACTAATCTATGAATCAAAAGAATGTATTTAGTAAGTTTTTGTGATGATGATTACTTGCAATTTAGAGAGCATCTCAAAAGTTTTTGTCTGAATAGATTTATTTATTTGTTATTGAATGCTATATATGACTGGGAAGGACATGACATTCAGGTTTGGTCGCCTTATGTGTAGACTTTTAGCCGCTCAGGTAGCACAGAACATTCTCCAGGGTGCAACATAGGAGGTTTCTACACGCCGTACCTGCAATGAGATGATGTGATAGTTATTATGATGTTGTGGAGTTGGTGTGAGTGTTAACCTAACTTGAGCCTAATTTACCGAAACCTGGTGACCGTTGGGATCATTCCCCTTTCGGGAAAAATATCCAAGATACCAGCCGGGAATCGAACCCGGGACCCCTAGGTTCGTAGCCAGGTGGACTGACCACTAAACCATGAGGCTGGTTAATGGATTGATACAGAATTGTTTTAAGCGGATTATTGTTGGAGTTTGTGCTGCTGTGCCATGTTAGGTGAAGGTGGTCGACCCGGAAGGGAACATGGTCCCCATGGGGTCCCCAGGAGAGTTGCTGGTGCGGGGATACTGCAACATGCTAGAATACTGGGGGGACGAAGACAAAACAAGGAGTACATTGGGGAGAGATCGTTGGCTCAGAACAGGGTGAGTACTATCCAGGGGCTGTTGTAGTGAGTACTATCCAGGGACAGGGGTTGAGGGCTATAGTTATCTTGCTCTGTTCCTCCTCTGCACCACGAAGGTGGTAGACGGGGAGGAGGGAGGCTTGTTCTATCAAAATTGGAGACTTGTATTGACTGTTGCTTCTAATGCTGGGCTGAGTGGTTAAGAGTTGGTTGTGTTCAGTAATGTGTATGGAATAACCAATACTTTTAATTAATCTGGCTGGTTAACTCACCATTGACTTGCATCGGTGGCCAAATGGTTCAAGGCGTCACCCTCACATTAGATTGGACTGCCGATTACAGGGTGTTCCGGGTCCAAATCCTGGTTGGGTGTACTGAGGGAAGTTTTTTCCTCAAATGGTTTTCTACAATCCCTCCATTCAAGTGGGGACAGCCTTCTTCATCTATAGCACACTAGCATAATTAGTACATTATGCATACAACCCGAACGGATAGTAAGACGCGGTGCTAAAAATATACAAACATATATTAATATTTGATTTCAAAGTGGCCGAATTTGATGATAATCTACAATCCATTCTTCCTCCATTGATAAAAAAAAAATATACAACTGAATGTCACAGGAAGCTAACTCCAAACACATCTTTCTACTGTTACACAGGTAACACACAATACCACGATACAAACTAATTTGGACTTGATAATATGAAAAATAGAGATAGGTCTTAGTTGTAACATTGTACATGGTATACATTTGAATTAAAGTGTACTTGAAACAGTCTTGCACTAATCTCTCTTCCACCAACCCTACACAAAGATCCCTTTCTTTATGTACCTACTTTTTCTCTCTGTCTCCATTCTACACGGTTTCTTAGTTGCTAACCTCAACATTCCAATGTACAGATGTCTGCACACTACCATCTTTGTTACACCCCAACCTGCACATTTCACAACCAACAACACCCAGACAAGTAGAGAGGAAGGTTGTTGTCCCTCACTGTTGTCGGCCCTTGTCTCGTCTCTTTCCTCCGCACTTGCACAGGCCGCGCCACCCACCCTCTCTACTGACTGGACCGCTCCACAGTCCATGTTCTCTATGCCGTCCGTGACGAGTTCACCTCTGTACTCAGCACCAAAGAGAACTCTGTCTCTATTGGCTCCCGTGATGGGCACTGTCTCTCAAGTTTGCACGCACCAATGGGAAGCCCCTGTTTCTCCCATTGGACAAGGCCAGGCAGCAGTGGAGGGTATTTAATATGGTGATTCCTCGGTAAGGCAGGTCAGTCAGCCTCGGCCAATCAGTGGTGAGCCACCTGGGTGCACCACCCCTACGAAAGAGCTTATTAGATTGTCTTATGTTACGAAAGAGCAATATTGTTAAACCCCCTTTCTCTCTCCACCATCACCCTACTTCCCACCGCAACTCACGTTGCCGCAAAACTCTCGCCGACCTTTTTCCTACCCCTACCCACACATGTCTGAATACGACGTCATCGTCGTCGTGACATTAACTAGTTACCCACGAAGCCGAAGGGATGGATAGCAAGGTAAACATTTAGTCATCCGTTTCCAGACACACAAATAGCAAGAATAATATTAACCTAATACAAAGATATTGAAATTCCCAAACCACTAAATCTCTCGAGCCCGAGTATCTATTCATATCTCGGTTTGAAAATTTGAGTGCTCGTGGATCTCCATCGGTGACTTGTATGTTTGTAGGGACCAGTTTGTGTTGACAGAAGACGGCTACGGTAGAATCGTCGGTCGGCTCAAGGAAATGATCAATCGAGGCGGGGAAAATATTTTCCCTAAGGAGATAGAAGACTTTCTACAGACTCATCCGGATATTTTGGAGGCTCAGGTGGGGTTTTAAGTTACAATTTTCATTTTGTTTGGATAAAAATAAAAATAAATCTTTATTTTTGTTTGCTTTCTAAATAATTTTTAGTCATTTCATCTATTTTATGTTGGCGTGATATTATAACATTAGGAATAATTACAATTTAAAATATATGGAGGAAAGATAATGCACTTAGAACATGTCATTAAATTAAAATTATATAATTATTTTGGTGCCGCGTTAGATGAACAGGAAGTTGGCTTTTGTGGTGGAAACCTGTCGTAGAAGGACGAAGCCTACTTCCTGACAAGGGTGTTGTACAATTTATTTATTTTTTGAGGGGAGGGAGAGACAGTGCTGATTGGGTGGCTGGCTGTTCCGCACAAAACCTCTTCTTTACAAGTTTTGTGAAACTACATGTGCAACTAAAAATAGAACCCAGCTTCCGGGTAGAGACGAAATAATAAAAATAAAATAGTAATAACTACAAATTGGAGTATAAGTGTTGAAGAGAGAATGTCCGACATTTTGGCTTTGTCCTCTTTGTCCAATGACAGCAGTGTGAAATGTTTTCCTCCCTGTCCAGTGACAGCAGTGTGAAATGTTCTCTTCCCTGTTCACTGACGGTGGTATAAATTGTGAATTCTGTTTTTCACACCATTATTCAAAACGTATTGGTTTTTTCCCCTTGTATTATTTGCTCCTATAATTGTTTTCATTTCAGGTGTTTGGTGTTGACGACGTCAGACTGGGAGAGGTGGTGGCCTGCTCTCTGCGACTGAAAGAGGGCTCTGCCCTCACTCAAGAGGACATCAGGGCATATTGCAAGGGAATGGTTCGTATAATGTTTACTTCTGAGACACTCGCAAATAAAAGCGGTGGAAATATTCACCGTGTCAGCGGTACTTGCGTACAACTAGATTCTGTGTCTCACCGCGTATTTACACTAAAGGAGAAAAGATGGTGAAGGTAGAGTTTAAAGGATGTGTACCCACATTTTCGTGGAAGGAGAGCAGAAAACCATTTGGGATAAAACAGCCTCAGTTCACCTGACTGGGATTTGAACCATGACCTCACCGCTACTGGCAGTCCAGTCCACCACGGGAGAAATGTACCACAGATGCAGGTAAGTTTTAGTTGGGTGTGGAAAAAGTTTTAAGTATTATTTTGTATTGAGTAGTGAGTACCAACTGTCAACAAGATATATATATATTCTTTCTAAAGTTGTGTTTATTGTGTTATTAAAGCAGTAATTTTATGAATTTCTTAAATGTAAACATAAATTAATTGGAATATTTTTAACATCTAGCCAGCTAGATTTGATTTTTTTTTTTCTCTTTCAATTTTCTAGTCCTGCCAAAGACAGGGAGATCAGGGTTCGAATCTCAGGCAGTTTTTTCCCTAGATGGTTTTACACTCTCCCTCCATGCAAATGCTAGTGCTTTTCCTCTAAATTAGGCCTTCATGATCCCTAATCCAATAGTATAATTAGTACACAGGCATATAACCTGATTGGGTAGTAAAACGCGAAGCTAAAAAAACAAAAATTCAAGTCAAAATATTTTTTTAACCCGTTTGGGTGGTCAAATGGTCTAACACGCCATTCTTGTGTTGGATTGGACTGCCGATGACAGGGAGATCGTGGTTCGAATCCCAGGTGGGTGTACTGAGGGTGGTTTTCCCTAAATGGTTTTTCATTCTTCCCCCATGAAAATTTGGGTACACTTTCTCTAAATACAACCTTACTCATTTTTAGAACACATATTATTATTCATATATATCTGCAGAACCCAAAATTGTTAGGTGTTTTTTTTAGCTATTTTAACACTTACTAATGGTAAAGGCAAATATTATTATATGACATACGTAACAACCAGACCCCAGGTCATTAATTTACTATTGTGAACAAAATCAGAATTGAAGGGGGAAAAAAAACCATAGTAATATGTGAAAGCTAAACGCATGTTTTCTAAGATTTGAACTTGAGAGAAAATGTATTTGACCCAGAACAATTTATGGAGCTTGCAACTACTTTGTATGAGTCATACTTTACCAATTTTATATTTCGCCCGTCAGTAATTTTAATTGGTTGTCTTTACAAATATTCTTCATGTGGTAAATGCATTTAGCCCTTATGTAATGCAGGGAACTGTCCATTTTGGATTAGAAAACTGGCACTTGTTAATCCAACAATATCTTGTGATAGTTCACACCAGATTATAAACAAAGATTATATCCATTAATGAATAATAATATGGAAGGAAAAGGGAAAGATAAATAAAATACATTTAATTTTTTTTATTGCAGATAGCTCATTTCAAAATACCAAAATATTTCAAGTTTGTCACCGAATTCTCGAAGACATCGTCTGGTAAGATACAAAAATTTAAACTCAAGGAAGAAATCACAAAAGAACTAGAAGGCCAGAAGTCGTTCGGTGAAAATAACAGTCCGTTATCTACAACAACCGGAGCAGGGGAAAGCAGGAAATGAACCGATTGTTCGACTGGTGACATTTTCTGAAAATGGTGATATGATAAGTATCATTAGCATGCGCTGTGATGAAGAGTATGGCGACGGGCTAAAAGTCTTTAACCCTTCACAATAAGGGATTATACATGTATTTACTCTTGCCAAATATCTACTCTATAATCCAACTAATAAACAACCACTAACATAACACTATGTTTCTACTAAACCACGATGTCAGCTGATGTGAACTACATTTTGATCGCATGCACAGTCTTATTACAACTCCCAAGCCGACGGTGTATTCAAATGGCCCATTAGAATCTATCTACACCTTCTATTCTAGTGAAGACTTGAGGAGAAAGGAGGAACGTCGCGCGCAAGCGCATGAAGCTCTCCGCCCCAGTCAATTCTTCTATACGAGGGAAGCAAGCATCACATGATCGTCTTCCTCCATTCTAATAGACGGGAATGCAGGAGAAAACAAGATGGCTTTTAATATACAATCGCTGACAAAAGAAGACACGCTGCTACATTTGGCTGTAGTCACCTGATGATCAACGCATATCGGATGTCTGTGATGGTATGGATGGTCTCGCCGACTAGGCGGTAACATTCCTTTTGGGGAAATAGGTCTCCTTCTGATAAAGGTTTAGTCACTTAACGTCTGCTTGGATATGTTAGGATATTATTTAGTATTTGTTCTGTTGGATTGCAGGCACTTTGTCTGTCAATTTATTTAAAGTTGATTTGTAATTTAGTAATGCAATTAACTCTAACAGGTAGTAAGAGGTGCTGCTAATAATATTTATAATTATAAAGAATACAATTCGTTTAGGAGTAGCTCACTCACTTAGGTTATTGCATCATGTTGCTGGGATGCGTGTACTTGAGTATTATATTTGTGTAAGAAGCTTAGTTTAGTTACTTGCACTAAGACTGGTATAAGTTGTTAAATAATGTAATCTTTGTTTGATGTCCATAGGAGCCAGTATGTCTATTTTATAGCATCTTAATTTATAGACGTTATAGTTCAAATGCTGTGTATTATTACCTGTGGCGGTTAGAGTCAAGGTAACTTTGCTATATTGCAGAATGGTTCTACCATTATTAATATAGGTGAAGGGGGATTTGACCGCTATTATGACTTTGGACAGCGGAGATAATTCCTATAGAGCAATTGATAATAGCTAGGTCCAACTGTCTGCTGTCTCGCACTTTCAGTGCCGAGGCTAGGTTTAGGTGGGTTTGTCTACCCTGTATTTTTGTGGACTCTCGGCTTTATTATGTCCTATTATGGGCTGTAATTACTCTTATGTAATAAGAATTGTTGGAGCATTCCTAATTGAGGTCATGCTTCTCATTTGCTGCTAAGAATAGACTTAACTATCTAGGTGTGTGAACTGTGAATGGGCTCTCAATATAATAGACCTCCTTCATATTTAAAGTGCGTTGCTGGCACAGAATATTTTATTCTACTTCAGTCCCTTTTGGGTATTAATATATGATTTGATAACATTGGTTTGTATTTCTTAGATCTTTATTGTTGTTTCTAAATCTTATTTTTCTCGACTATAATAATAAGTTATTTGTTTACGAATATTGTCACTTCGATCGTCCCACTCAATGGACGCAAGCTATCAGTTTTACTCTCCGTTATTTTAATGAAAATTAGCCTAACGTTTGTAAATATACTTATAACGTCTGTTTAAACCATGTTTTAAATAAAATGATTTAAATCGACTTGTTCTCTCTGAATCTCCCTGTTTCCTTGCTCGATTCCAATGTTCCTTCACAACATTATGTTCATGATGTACGATATGACATTAGGATATGTTGAGGATGTGTGAAGTTGTCCACTCAGGGACAACAATGGAACACTTGATCAAGGTGTTGACTAAGGCTGACCGTGTTTCAGTATTTTTAATGGATGGTATTTCTTAATACGAGTGATATCACTTGAGCGGGAAGCGGAAAATGACCCTTGATACTTAATAACATTATTGCTGTTAAAAATCTTCACTTTAAATTTGAGTAAGTACAATAAATAAAACTATAATAATGATGTGTAAAATAGTACTTTAATTAAAAAATATAATTTGAGCCTCTATTTTCAAACCAGCAATCATAAGAATAAAACACTAAACATTATTTATTCTTATTAAAAAGTAACGTATTTATTCACAAATTGTAGTATTGTATAAGATAGTTTTTCAAAATAGGCCTAGTTGTTATGTAAATATATTTTGGAAGTAAAACTAACAATGAAGCAATATTACCTTAACATTTTAACATAAATTTAATCTCTCAATGGACGAACGTATCGTTATTGAATATCTGGGATGGTCGGTCTAGCACTTGGCCTTAGGGGGCTCGTCCACCATACGACAGAAGGAGGGGGGTAAGGGGGTGTCTTTGGTGGTTGAAACAATGCCCTCGCCCTTTAGGATGGACTTGCGAAGCTCGAAATAAGCCTCTTGAAACAAGCGCTGCTCGTATTCGGACATCTTGGGCATGTCAAATACTTGCTGCACCTGCAATCACACAGATCACTGTGTCACTCGGGCTGACTTAGCACCTCTAAGTAGTGTCTGTTATCATCCTGGACTGACTTAGCACTTCTAAGTAGTGTCTGTTATCATCCTGGACTGACTTAGCACCTCTAAGTAGTGTCTGTTATAATCCTGACCTGACTTAGCACCTCTAAGTAGTGTCTGTTAGAATCCTGGACTGACTTAGCACCTCTAAGTAGTGTCTATTAGAATCCTGGACTGACTTAGCACCTCTAAGTAGTGTCTGTTATCATCCTGGACTGACTTAGCACCTCTAAGTAGTATCTGTTATCATCCTGGACTGACTTAGCACCTCTAAGTAGTGTCTGTTATCATCCTGGACTGACTTAGCACCTCTAAGTAGTATCTGTTATAATCCTGGACTGACTTAGCACCTCTAAGTAGTGTCTGTTATAATCCTGACCCTGACTTAGCACCTCTAAGTAGTGTCTGTTAGAATCCTGGACTGACTTAGCACCTCTAAGTAGTGTCTATTAGAATCCTGGACTGACTTAGCACCTCTAAGTAGTGTCTGTTATCATCCTGGACTGACTTAGCACCTCTAAGTAGTATCTGTTATCATCCTGGACTGACTTAGCACCTCTAAGTAGTGTCTGTTATCATCCTGGACTGACTTAGCACCTCTAAGTAGTATCTGTTATAATCCTGGACTGACTTAGCACCTCTAAGTAGTGTCTGTTATAATCCTGACCCGACTTAGCACCTCTAAGTAGTGTCTGTTATAATCCTGACCCGACTTAGCTCTTGCAGAGTGGGTGAACTTACCCCCTCAGGCCCAAACAGCAGTGGCAGGGCGAAGAAGGAGAGTCCTGGGATCTTCTCCGTCTTAACGAAAGCACACTCAATCACAGCCTCTTCACCATGGATGCCCTTGATGAGGGAAATGGTAAAGCGTACCAAGGCAAGCGCACATGACAAGAAATCCGAGCCTTTGTGTTTTCTCAGGCTGCGCACCCATTCCTCAGCGTGTTTGATGCGGTATGTAATGTTCCTCCTTTCTTCCTGAAACGCAACAAAGCGTGCATGATAAAGTTGAGGGACCGCTGACTGCAGAGCTTCAATGACGAGGTAAAATGGCGCAATTGTTATCTAATTTCATTGTAAACTCAAAAACATCATACCTAATCAAAGATACTAATTCAAAATTATTTGTGTCCTGTCATTAGAGGCGTGCGAAAGTCACACTTTAAAGTATGTAATATGAAGTTGAAGCAAAGCAAACCCTAAGTCGAAGATGAAGTTTTTGTAGCTGTCTCATAACACTATTGTACATATAATGTAAATTATCTATTAAGTGCTTGGAGGCAAAGAGAAAGTTTTATAGAAATAAACAAAGTCCACTATATTATATTTTATGCTGACATAACTGAATTTATCTCTGCTTACATTATAGTTGTAATTTAATTTAATTACAAGTCACACACTCCGGTGGCCGCATGGCGTAACACACTACTCTCGCAGTTTACTAGACTGCTAACTATGAAAAAATCGAGGTTCGAATTTCAGTCGGGTGTACTGAAGGGTGGTTTTCCCTAAATGGTTTTACACTCTCCCTCCATGCAAATGTGGGTACACTTCCTCTAAATATAACCTTCCTAATCCCTAAAACAATTAGTGTAATTTATTACATAGGTATATAACCCGAACAGGTAGTAAGACACGCTGCTAAAAAAAAGTAGTCTTTGTTAAAATTCTGTTTTGGAGCTGTTCTGAAAATTATAATACATTAATAAATGTCATATTTAGGGAGATATTTCAAATCTGTTCATAATATATCAAAGCTTTCTTCTTATTGCAAAGTTAATTTTGAAGATACAAATGTTATTGTGAGTGTCGATATCAAGGCTACAAATTTATATCTACTTACAGTTGTATATTTTCCTTTCCTTAGCTCAGTCGGTAGCGTGTATGTCTACTGAGCTAAGGTTCCTCGGTTCGATTCCCGGCATGGCCGCAAAATTTATCATTGATGAAATGTGGAGTTTCCTCTTTCACGGTGATGAATTAACGACCTGTGGGCTGAATGTTGCGTCTGTTCTAGATTTAAGCTAGTTTATAAATCGTGTGCTGATATAATCAGTCAGTTCATAAAGTGCACATTAAATACCTTGAATGAAAAAATATGTATTGCCATAGAAGTTGTGTTTCGATAAAACGTTAACAACATGTCATCGATAGTTGTGGCCAGGTTTTCCCCCGACCTTTACAGACTTATAGCCACCCGGGGGTCCCCACCTCGTTGAGCTCGATGCAAGAGCAGGGCTTGGCCTGGGACAGCAGTGGCACAATGGTCTCCGTCGAGTTGCCGCCAATCACTGGCACGATGATCTCGCTGGGGTCTATGCAAGCCACCTCGCCGACGTGTGTGTTGGCTTTGATGACGTGATGCGCCGTCATACCAAACACTTTACGGGGGTTGAACTTGTCCACCTGCCACAGGACGTCGTCATTACGATCATGTGCTGTGTTCTAATCTATATCAGTAGGCTTAGCACACTAAACACTAGGATAGGAATTACTAAGGCCGACACCTTGGCTTAACCAGTAGCGTGGCAGCCTTTTAAGCCAAGGGTTCCAGGTCAGCTTCCTGGCACTGCCAAAAAATTTGGTTTTGATAAAATTGGTGGTTGAAATATTTGGCTGAGGCACTGAGAATTGTCTCTGTTCAAGAATTAAGTTAGTGGGGAGGTCATGTGCTAATACCATCGAACCTATTCTGAAAAAGTTCACATCACATGTCCACACTAAATAAAAACCATACACATGTGACCAAACCTGAGGTCTAAAATATGCGAGTAAGTCAAACAAATGTTTTTACTCATTTCGAGAATTTAGAGCGGAGTTGCGGTCAATATCCATAAAATGTTATTGATATTATAGTTATGAGCATTGGTGTCAGCTGTTCTAGTTGACATCTTCAGATCATATAATGTAGAGAGCTAGTAAATGTTAAACTGTCAGATAACTTCCTCCCTACTGTGCTCTTGATGTAGGCTACAGCCAATCACAGACAATAGAGAGCTCCGGGGTGCAACCTAAAGGTAGTGAGTGAGTGATTGGTTAACTCC
This sequence comes from Timema genevievae, assembly GCA_902155825.1. Lineage (NCBI taxonomy): Eukaryota > Metazoa > Arthropoda > Insecta > Phasmatodea > Timematidae > Timema > Timema genevievae. The sequence goes on along the minus strand of CABFWO010005593.1, from coordinate 26,265 downwards.
TCCTAATTTTATGGGAAAAATAAAGATTAATTAGGTCCTATCTAATTAGTTCAGATATAGGAAAACGGTCGAGGAAACTTTGTTTGCTGGACATGTGCATTTTCCAATATTCTGGTACACTCTGCTCACCTTGATAGGTAATAGTCTTACCTTGACTGATTACACTATGGTCCTATCTTATAACTTAAAAACTACACCGTAGCGGAGCAAAGCAAGGTAATAGTCTTACCTTGACTGATTACACTATGGTCCTATCTTATAACTTATAAGCTACACCATAGCGGAACAAAGCAAGGTAAGCTTACTACCCGTCAAGGTAAACGAAGGGTACATTATAAAAATGAGACAGATCATGCTGTCCTGATTACAAGGTCAGGCCAACACTTCACAAGGCTACAAGGAGCTGGGGCCATATTGTAGCCTACATTTCCCAGGCCTGTGTCATTATGTAGCGCGTGTCTGTACACATGTCATCACACACACACACATGGCCGCAACACGCTGTCACATCCACAGCCTCATAGCTCACTCAGGGGGGGAGGTGAGCCCTGGACTAGAGTGTCGCTGACCTGACTCAGTAGCTCCGACATCATCGGCATGAGTACATCCGTGGGCTGCGTCGCTACAACCAACATGGCGTCCGGGGAGTTCTTGGCATATGACTTGACCACCTTCAGACCCATCGCGGCGTTGTTGTGGAAAAAGTCGTCCTGGGATTCCCCGGCCTTCTCCTCCGCTCCCGCGCACAGGAGGATTATGTCCGCCCCCTGACGACAGCGGTACTTGACAAGTTTCATCGACTGGTTTGAAGATGTTTGACGCTTGTTTTAATTAGCACCTTGGATCTCTTGATTCGAACCTTTAGTACCGAGATTAATAGTTACCTTGAACATCCCCTCAGGGTCATTCAGATAGTACTTTAGATGAATGCCTTTACAAAACTTATTTTATAAAAATGTTAATATCAGCATATGACCGTCTTTTATCTTAGCTATATAAAAATAAACTCACTGAACAAGTGCTTTCTATATTTTAACTGATAAACAAAGTTCCTATACAAATGTTAATAAAATGAACAATTATTGTTACCCACTTCAGTGGCCGTCTGGTCTGTGCTACTCTCGCAGTAGACTAGACTGCCGATGATGAGGAGATCAAGGATCGAACCTCGGTCGGGTGTACTGAGGGTTGTTTTAAAAAAAATTGTTTTCCACTCTTAGCTCCACACAAATGCGGGTATACTTACTTGAAATATAGCCTTCCCGATCCTTAAAATTATTGGTGTAATTAGTACATAAGCGTATAACTCGAATGAGTAGTAAAAAAAAAAGTATCACTGTATACAGTTTGTATGATCCTACCGTCATAGCGTCATCAAACTGGTCCTCCCCGCAGTACGCCATCACCCGACACTTGGTGTCGACATGCGCCAGGTCCAGCGCGGTGCCGCAGTTTATATCAGAGTTGTCGTACATCGCAAGGACGTCTACCCTCGGAGACTGTTTCAAGAGCAGGGCCGCGGTCTGCCCGAATCTGCCCCCTGCCCCTATTATAGTCACTTTGATCCTCTTCCTACACTTGGAGCTCCTGAAATGTCTTCGGCCCGCACTCTTGGGGACATAGTTTGAATATTTGAATGACCTCAACACACTGGAGAAATTTGAAAATATATTCCTACTCCTGAACATTATTTTATAGTTTACATGTCTTTATCGGTCATCTCCATAGTTTCTGTTTCAATAATGAAAATAGGTAATTGTTTGGCTTTCCTTGGTTGAGAACGTATTTTATTATTACAATGGAATGAAGACTTTATACTCATCATTATCATCATCATCATCATCATCATTAAGTGTTTCCAGCCTGTGGCCGAGCTATAGGTACTTTAGTAAAACACCTGCATCTCCTTTTTTCCTTTCACCATTCTTCTTCTCTCACTCGCACACTTGTTGTTATCTGCTCTTTCCATTTCTTCCTTGCAGTGTTTTTCTTTTCCATGCTCGGATAATGATTTACAACAAAACAAAAATGGCTGTAGATTCAGATCAGCTCATTTTAAAGAGGTTTTGACCAATCAGCTATTATTCGTTTTATTGGATAAAGTGTTGTATTATTTTTATCGCTTTTGAGCGGATACATCCGCAAACATATTAAAGATAATCAAGGTGTGCAAGATGAGGTGGAGTGATCATGTGATGCGGACGAGCGATGCCAGGCATGTACACAACATATTAGTTGGGAAACCTGACGGTACAAGACCCCTTGGTAGGCCGAGACATCCATGGTTGGATGATGTGAAAATTGATTTGAAAGAGGTTTTGTGTGTGTGAGGTTAGGGATTGGACGGAGGTGTAATAGAATAGGGTTGAAGTGCTTGCTTAGGTTCTGATGAACATGAACTTGCGAGTTCCTTAAGGCCAAAGAGTTAGTTCGTTGATTGTTAGAATCATTGTAATTACATGTATGCAAGGGTGTCAAAAAGGGGGCTGGAAGGGTCTAGATTCCACCTCCCCCTCAAAAAAATGATCTTTCTACATCCTGAAATATTCACATAAAGGGCTATTTCAATTTTACCGGGACTGGTGTTTAGCCTATAATAATATTAAGTTTTCAAAGAATATGGTGATATTTTATTAATAATGGTTGTTAACTATTTCTAAGAAAGTTAAAATTGAGTAAATTTCTACGGAGTAGTAAGACGTAAGGATTTAATGATCAGGAATCTATAGACATTGCAATCTGTTGGTGTGGAGTTGATCTCTTACGAACCACTACACACAGCTTACAGATACAGGACTTTATGCTGTTAGGTGATGGGGAGAAGGGAGCTCTAATGTTTACATGCTGGGAGGCTACACCACATTATTACCGTAACACATATCTTATGCTTAAATTCTAAAGATAAGATTGTTTTTCATCGTTAACAAAGACACTGAGGCCTATATATATATGAGTTTATTAAATCTGCTGTGTCCTTTTTTAGTGTCACAAAATATTTCCTTTGACCTAATGACATTTATTCTTGCTGAGAAAAGTTACATATTACAGTTTGGAAAGGGGCGGAGGGGGGCAAAGGTCAGTCTAAATGTATAATGTATAGCCTACTTGGTGTTACATGAGGGAAGGGAGGGTTAAAAAAAGGTAGGAAAAAGCATGTGGTTCATGGATACCACTTAGTTGTGGTATTCTCCACTAACATGTGCTTTTTATCTATTACAAATAATGCTGATAACGAAAATGATCGGAGATAAAAGTTTGAATCCTGGCCGGATGTATTGAGGGTTTATTTTTCCCCCTAAAGGGCTTTCCACTTTCCCTCCACGCAAATGTTGGTACACTTCCTCTGCATTAAGCTCAAAAAGTTCAGCCACAGATGTCCATCCAGTTATATTATAGAGATCAATGGGTTGAACAAAGAGGAAATATGGACATACCCATATTTGCGTGGAGAGAGCGTGGGAAACCATCTAGGAAAAAACACCCTAATTAGGCCTACACCCGACCTGTATCGAAACATGATCTCCCCGCTATCTAGTCTATTGCGAGAGTGACGCGATGACGCATAGACGATACGCCCACCAAACTGGTTTATTAAAAAAAATATTTTAAAATATAACTTCTAAAAACAAGTGAAATATTTATTTATTAATTTTGTAAATACTTTTATTCCATTATGATATTTGTGATAGAGAAGTGGGTATAAGGTTTAAATAATAATGTGATTACTATAAAGTCTTCGTAGGCCTAGCTGTTGATATCGCATCCAACAAGACAAACAGTGATATTCAATTTAATTTAATATTATATGTCTTATAGGCAACTACTTTTAGGGATCTATTCACAGAATTAATGGTTTATATAATATCATGTGTTTATTCACTAAAGTAAGACTTGGCGCAAGGGAAATATTTAAAATCATAGGTAAATTTTATATCTACTTTTATCGTTGTTTTTGTTTCAAGTTGGCATTGCTTTGAAGTAAGTCGTTCTCTGTTGCAAAATCCGTGGCGACCACGTTGCAAAGTAAGAAGTGTTTTATTAAATTTTTTAATTTAAAATTTTACATTGTAAGTTTAATTATATCAAATACTTCCTTCAATATATTATATTGTTTTTAATACTATTCTACGTAAATTAGTTTCATTTGTATGCTCTTTAAGTTAATAAGTATGATGGCAAAGCTAACGGCCATTAATAAATTGAAATCTCAGTGATAATACTTAAAAGTATGCGACGTTCTCTCTAGTATTACTTAATAATTATATTAGTTTTACTTTTTATTATATTGGTTACACATAGGAATGATTTATGTTTAAGAAAAGGCCTGATATTGGCCAATTAGAAATATATTTCTGTATGAATCAAACTTTCGTTGTGATCAACCATGCGGTTGAGTAAATCAATGTGAAAGAATTGATTTGTCCAGTCAAATTCATTGAAATTAAACAATTTCAGTGAATGCACTTAAACATTTTCATTTAATAAATAACGATAGCCTGTTTTTAAGTTTTTTTTAGTGAATTTCTACTTGTCCCTAAAGAAGGCTAAGGTGCTTAGGAAGATATTTGGTCAAAAAAGAGATTAGGCTTTGTTCAGCGTATTGACTGTCGAAACCAACTAGACGGAGATGGGAAGATTACATTAGAATGGACCTGAAAGAAATAGTGTGTAATGAGGTGAACTGAATAGAAATAGCTCAAGATAGGAATATGGTGTAATAAGGTGGACTGGATAGAACTAGCTCAAGATAGGAATAGGGTGTAATAAGGTGGACTGGATAGAACTAGCTCAAGATAGGAATAGGATGTAATGAGGTGAACTGGATAGAACTAGCTCAAGATAGGGATAGGGTGTAATGCGGTAAACTGGATAGAACTAGATCATGATAGGAATAGGGTGTGTAATAAGGTGGACTGGATAGAACTAGCTCAAGATAGAGCTGGTTGGCATATTTTGTAAGTGTGCCAATGACCTTTAGTATTTCTAGTGCCATAGATCAAGTATGAATTGCTAGCTAGTGTAAGACTGTCCAATAGAACAGTCTACATCTAGGAGCAACCTCTTTTAGCCAATCCAATTACTTCATATTGAACCTGATAGATTATGCCCCTGAATAAAGTTATAAGTGGTTCAGTGGCCGGTGCGCAACTCCTGCCTTAGGTCAGACAAACTGAGGTGGAAAGAAATTTATATTTTAAAATAACTTTTCCTTTGAATTATTAAGACAATATTTGTGCTTATTTGTAAATTGAAAAAAGACACCTGTGTACAGGAATCAAACCTGAGCCTCCTTTTTAGCATGTCTACTCATCACCCCACAATTTGACTTGTGCCAAGGTTCATTTCTCAATCTTACTGACGACATAAGCAGGCAGCTCTGTTTGGAAACAAATTTCAAAGAAAATACTTTTTATTTCTCACTGGAAAAATGGTTTACATTAAAGAGATGGTTGAAATTAAAATCTGCTAGAAGCTTCCCGGGTATCTTTATGATTGTTATCGTTGGAAGTTTGATTCTGTATGAGTAGCTTCCTACCAACAATCTGTATAACAGGGCCAACCTCTCGTTGGGTGCGAGTCTCTCATTGGCTCATTCCCTCCTCTAAAGGTTGGCAGATTGACGAGCACGCTCCTATCCTCCCAACTCGCCATACAATGACTTGTCGGGCCGGAATGAGCTGCTACAGAAACTAGGATAGTACCTATCATATAGAGCAACTCGCGGGCTGGGTCTGGTTCTCCAGCTGGCCCACGATAAAGTTAGAAAACAAACGATTGTGTTCATAAAAACAAACTAATAACAGTTACTTCAGTGGCCGCATGATCTAACGTGCTACTCACGCAGTAGACTAGACTGCTGGTGACAGGAAGCTGGAGGTTCGAATCTAGGTCGGGTGTACTGAGGTTTAACGCTTTCCCTCCATGCAAATGCGGGTACATTTTCTATACAAATTAACCTTCCTAGTCCCTAAAAACCATAAGCGTACAACTCAGATGAGTAGTGTAAGACAGTGCGCTATATATATATATAAGGGGTGGTCGGGTAGCAAATCTTTATATCGGGCGGGCAAATGCACTGGCAGATTGGGCGTGCTTTTCTTTATGCAAACAACTGTGTCACATGCCTATAAAATTTCAAATTATAGGTTTAACAGTAAAATTTAATTTAGAAAAAAGAAGATAGAAACAATTTTGTTACAGGCCTATTAAATTTCAAATTATGAGTTAAAACAATCACATTTGATTAAAAAAGAAATATTTAAAATGGTTAGTTTATGCTCAATAATATATGGTTAATACTGGAGCATATTTCGCTTTGCTTTGCGAAAGTTCTTTTGGAGCATAACCAGTTCCTCTGCGTTTTCTTTGAGCATTTGCTTCCTCCGTCTAGTACACACATTTAATAAATAGTATTTATTTACAGCACATTTTATAATTTATTAACTACATAACTGCAAATAAATATTAATAAAATTGAAAGGATACAGTATGCACGAAACTTGGAACATACATAAATCGAAATAAAAAATGTGATTTCTTGAAGCAAAATGGCCATTTCCTATTTAATGTTCATGTGATGTGTACTTTTCTATTTATATCCTAACATATCTGGCTAATAATAATAAAAAATTAAAGAAATGTAAGGAAAACTAATTTAAATTAAATTTTCGCAAGCATAGGGCCTAAAAATCTCAATTTGGAAATGTTGAATTTGTTATGTTGTTGGCATTGACAGAGAAAATTAAATCGTAGGAATCTTGATTTTCTATGTTATAGACTTGTAACCTATGAGAAACGTTATCGTTGTTTTGTTGGAAGCAAACAAAATAATTTACGAATTAATAAAAAATAGTACTTTTGTTTAAAATTAGTTGAATTGAAATAATTCAACTATGAATGTCACTTAAACACTATTTTTTTTTCAAAGTTTGAATTAGAGGTTAGTGCTAACATATACTTATATATGCTATATACTTACCAAGTTCTTGAGATGCTCGATCGAAATACGGGCATAAAAAATACTCGCTCGACATTCCAGTATTTTTAGATACCCAAAATTTTGCGTGCTCGAACACCCCTTATATATATATAGTAATAAAACAGAAAATATTTACATGTAGCATCAAACATTACAAAGGATTCCACTGCCCCCTGAAAAGTGCTCCCCCCCCCTCCCCCCGCCAATTCACCCGGCTGGTAACATTTTCTTGTGAGAACGCTGATGCATATATCCTTAGAAATTTGCTATGTCTAGAATAAGTAGCTTTCTAACTTAAGTCTGTAACAGTTGGGTAATTTTAAATGGTTGACGGATATAAAGTAGCCAACCTCTCGTTGGGTGTGAGTCTCTCATTGGCTCATTCCCTCCTCTAAAGGTTGGCAGATTGACGAGCACGCTCCTATCCTCCCAACTCGCCATACAATGACTTGTCGGGCCGGAATGAGCTGCTACAAACTATTAATCCAGGTTTCAGCGTAGTTTGTTAGTTCATATTTGTGTAAGTCGTAGCGAGGGCTCTTCCTATTCTGGTTAGGCCTAGGTCTATTACATTGCCGCGGGACAGTTCCACCTTCTTCCTTCCTTACTCCTGTCCATTCTTCTCCTCTCACTCACACACTTTGCTGCTCTCTAATAAGTGGTTTTCCTTGCAGTATTTTCCATCAAAACATGAACTGCGTCATTCTCCTTGGGGTCCTTTCCTCATTACATGATTGTAAAAAAATGTTAAATATTTGTAACCACTTAAAAAAAAATTCCACACGAATCTGATTAAATTTGTGTTTTTTTTTTAAGAATCATAGGTAATATTTGGTATATTTGTGTTTTGAAGCAGAGTATTGGCCACAATGCAGATCTTCGTGAAGACCCTCACGGGCAAGACCATCACCCTCGAGGTGGAGGCGTCCGACACTATCGAGAATGTGAAGGCCAAGATCCAGGACAAGGAGGGCATCCCCCCAGACCAGCAGCGACTCATCTTCGCTGGCAAGCAGCTGGAAGACGGACGCACCCTCTCCGACTACAACATTCAGAAGGGTGGGTTTTTATCTCTTCTTGATGGTACCTATTCAAAATGTTTACCACAACAGCACAAATAAAGTTAATAAAATATAATGGCCACGCTTAGATTCTAGTTCAAATATAACTTAATTTATAACTATTTGATAACTTGAAATAGTAATATTACTATTTTGTTTTTATTTATGGGTTGGTTTTCTATTCATGGAAAGCTATTCAAGATTATTTTTTTCTTAAGGATTTAAATAAATATAGCCTACATGCTTAGACTTATAATATTGGAGATTAATTGATTTCAGGGCACCGGTAACTGTGTTTGTCCCAACATAATTTTTTGACCAGTCTAGCAAACATTGCTTCACTACCGCTTAACTAAATGTAGATCCACATTACAACCACAAGAGTCAACCAAATTATCGGCGAGACTGGTTTCATAATGGCCGTTTTTGGGTGAGAAAATGTGGCCTATCTTCATTTTGAGACAATATTGATACAAAAGATTGGTAATATTCTTTTTATAACCATATCAGTCCGACACTTTAGTACAGTCGGTAGCATGTCTGTCTAATGAGCTAAGGGTCTCTGGTTATATTCCTGTCATGATCGAAACGTGTATCTTATAAGTCTTGTCCTGATATAATCAGTCGTTTCAGAAAGTGCACGTTAAATATCTCAAATAAATATAATTTTATTTACATGGCCAACACATTTTGTTACCAATCTATGACTGGGTACTACATTTCGTTAGTAAAAGTTTAATTTCCACTGTTCCTTGTATTTCGACAAGAGTTTCTCTTGCAAGCGTCTTCCATAGCTTGTGGGATTTTATCTCGTCGTAGAGTAAATCATTGAGGATTGCTTCACCCAGAATATGTCCCACCGACTCTGTCTGGCTTTGCGGATCCAAACAAATGTTATACACTGACAAAAACTAAGATTTATTTGTTAAAAATAAATATTTGGTTCAATCATGGTAAAATGAATTATTGCCTAGTGACTTATAAATGTATATATAATAATACAGTATAGAAATGTGCAGTAATGTAAAGTAAGTGATTGAAGGAAGTTGAGAAAAGAAGTGTTGCTATCAAGGGCTCAACCTTACTCTCCTTTCAGGTTGGCTTCCTTCACTATCACTTACTTTACATCACTGTACAGTGTTTATACACTATCTTATTATATAGTTCAATAGTAACATATATAATGTTGTTTTTGTCATTTTATGCCACAATTTTGGTGCATTCTTTGGTCTTGTGAATTACTGGTACAGGGAATTCTCTTATTTGTTTCTTTACTGCGCGATTTGGATATAACACTATCAGTAAAATGGGGATCATTTTTCCATAACACGATCCCCAAACCACTATTATGCGAGTGGCCCACTGATTCCTCGCATTTCTCTCCCACCACTGTTATCGCGCAAAGCATGTTTGCCAGTGTTGTGTCGAGTCCCTGCACTAGTGCCTTGTTTTTCTACCACTGGCGCTATAATGGCTTCTGTTGCAGCTACACAATTGCTTTTTTTTTCTCTGCAGTTAATTCTTTTTTATATAATCAAGGTAGTATTTTGTTATTTTTCTTGTTTCTATTTTAATTTTAAATATATTTTATTAACACTATTTAACAAAAATGAACATGTAAAAACTCGCTCCGGTGTCCTCGTGGTCTAACGCGCTACTCTTGTGTTGGACTAGACTGCCAGAGACGGGGAGGTCGGGTGCACAGAGGGTGGTTTTCCGAAATAGTTTTCCACTCTACCTCCATGCAAATGCTGGTGCATTTCCTCTAAATAGGGCCTTACTGATCGCTCAGTGTAATTAGTACATAGGCGTGCAACCTGAATGAGTAGTAAGGCGCGGTGCTCAGAAATATGGACATAGGCCTAAGCAGTTTTTCAAATGTCTCATTATAACAGAAGTTCCTGTACAAACTTTACTAACTAAAATTGGCTGGCTCCCCCCTCCCCCCCTTTTTTTTATATCTCGAATTTATTGTTTCAATATTTTGATTTTGAATCATTGTGTGAGGTTCACCACCATGAGTGAAATGTCGACTGTTCTCAGAGTCCACTCTCCACTTGGTACTGCGCCTGCGAGGTGGCGTGATTGAGCCGACTCTCCGTATCCTGGCGCAGAAGTACAACTGCGACAAGATGATATGCCGCAAGTGCTACGCCCGCCTGCACCCCAGGGCCACCAACTGTCGCAAGAAGAAGTGCGGCCACACCAACAACATCCGCCCTAAGAAGAAGCTGAAGTAGAGCGGACTTAATAATATTCGCTTGCTGTTGAAAAGTGCCCCCACCAGGACTTTCTACCCTCAACTTCAAACATGCACCAAATATTACGATTATCTTCCAACAGCAAGTGTCCGGTATCATTTTGTAATTAATCTTCAAAAAATTAAAATTTAACTAAACATTTATTATTATTTAAATGTTCTAAATAAGTTTATAAATTTGATTGCTATGAGAGGAAATTTTCTTGTTGAATAAATCTAGATAAAAAACATTTGAATGATTATTTTTATTTTAATAAGTAACATTATTTGTGTGTAAATTATATTTTTAATTGCTCTATAACATGTATAAAAGTAAACAATGCGATTGTTTTTGGCTGTGTACAAGCTTCCTACGCGCCGTGGGAAACCTGGAATTTTAAAATATTTATTTCAGGCCTGGAAATACTATGGAATTTCTCATATTTTCAATCTTTCCCTGAATTTTTTTTATTTTTTTTTTAGGTTTTACTGGAAATTCTATTGTTCCCTATTTTTTTAAACAGGTCATTAAATCGGAGAGGAAACAGTAGTAATTAGATGAAATTTCTAACAAATCTGAAGAAATTCTCAAGGTGTCTGGATCACTTTAAATCCCATTAATTTTTTTATCGGACTACTGAATCATTCATTTAATATAAAACTAGGTTGTATTATTGTCCTATTTAAAAATCTTATTTTTGTAATTTACATAACATAAACTATCATGCACAATATGAACAGTGTGTAGCAAAAATACATCATTACGGTATTTTGGAAGCAGGTTACGCTGTTTAGCTTAAAGGACACACTGTGTTAATATCAAATTTATGAACACTTCCTCTTGGTCTTCTCCAGACTACCTCCTCCATCCATCTTCCTCTTGGTCTTCTCCCGACTACCTCCTCCATCCATCTTCCTCTCGGTCTTCTCTCTACTATCTTCTTCATCCATCTTCCTCTCGGTCTTCTCTCTACTACCTTCTTCATCCATCTTCCTTCCTCTCGGTCTTCTCCCGACTACCTCCTTCATAAATCTTCATCGCCACTCTTCTATTCTCCATCCTCTTCACAATGCCCAAACCATTTCATCCTTAATCTGATGATTTTTTCACATCATATTAAAATGAAATTGTGCAAAAAAATTTGCAATAAAACAATTCCATGTTATTTTAGTGCATCAAGTTATAAAGAACCACAGTAAAGTAATTTTGTAATCACTAAACAACTATTAAAACTTTGAGTCAGCTTTGAGAATATCAGATTTTGCTTTGAATTGAAAAGGTGAACTTCACACACCTATATATCGCATTGTAGTGTATTTATTAAATATATGAAATAAAAAGTGTAAGTAATAATAAAGAAAAGTAAAAGATCACTAGAACACCAAGTCCATGTTTAACACGTTCACATTTTGTCAATGCCTAAATGAAACTGCAATTACATTTGTAAAGGACAAAAGAAAAATGGCGCCTAACAGCTATATTAAATTAAATCTTGAAAAGAGGATAGAAGTGCAAGTCCTATACACAATAAGTTTTTTAAAGAGTTATTGAGAGCTTTGTTAATTAAATATCACTCGCAATCCATTCAAATTTCAACGCCAGTAAGTATTGTGGAATTGAGTTAGGCATTCCGAGTTAGCTCCACATTTGTTTCCATGTGGGATTGAACCAGTCTCTTACTAATAAATCACAAATGAGTTCTAGAGCAAAGACCAAAGGCTGTATGTCAGAATGAGTAAAAGTGGCGTTGATTTCCTTGCGATTGGGCCATCTGCACGAACATATTGTTAGAATGGAACTCAACTCCACTTGATTTCTCACACACCCTTCACTTTTACTCATTCTCGTTTTTACACACGGCCCAAGACTTATTCCTACTTCATTAATTTTAAATAGTTGATACATTTGATAAAAAATAGATTGCAAACAGCGTTGCCATACCTAAGGTTTCTTATGAATGTACATATGGAACACTTAAGTAAATACGAAAATATTGTTTTGTACAACTAATAATATTTTACTATCCACAGTATTTGTGTTTTCATAGATATTAATAAAATCTATCAAAGCTGAAGGCTACAGATAACATGTTTTGGCGTATGGATACATATAAGTAAAGCTGAGTAGCTTTTCTAGATATCAGATATGTCCATTTGTAAGTAAATTGGAGTATAGCTTGTCTTGGGCCTATGTTATGGTAAATTTAAGTTGTTTTATAAGTTGGTGGTTAAATGGCAACAGATTTTCTAGGTAAGTAAAGTAAGGTAAGTTGTCACCTTGACTGAGGTGTACTCCTGGCTGGTTGCACAGTTGGATATTCCTGACTTGTCTTTTTGGCTGCCATCCAACACAATAGATTACCTGGTAATTAGGATGCAATGTTGCCAGCACAGACGGTGCCGGTGGACCTAACTAGCATTAGGCTATTGATATGGACCTCAGCACCCAGTGCCTCTTTATATATGAGGGTGACCAATGTCCAAACTACAGTCTAGTGACAGCGCACAAATGTGAGAAACTTAGAAGATCTCATGTAAATAACATTGCTCCTGGTCGCAAGTATGGCCGTACCCTTTTAGGTTTGCTTTTATTCCTGCTGAATAAACTTTAACATATTATGGTTAAGGCAAGATAAAGTTAAAGCATAAGTCGTAAAAACAGAACCGGCCATCAACAGGATTATTGACATGTCTCTTAGCAGGCTACTGCCCAGTGCCCAAGGATCAGCACTTTACTATATAAGAAATAAATAAATTATAAAATGATAGGTTGAGGGATCAACTTTTATTTTTTCTCCTCTTTCGAGTTTTTGAAGAAATTTTAATCTCATCTTGCTGATGTATGGCACACTAGCTGAAGGAGATGTTTGTAAGTCAACGCTCATGTTCAGCTTAATTTTATTTTTCCAAAACAAAAAACATACATTTTCATAAACAATAGAATACAAAACTTAATACTGACAATGAAATAATAAATCTATAATTTTGTAATAATAGCCACCGAGAAAATTAATAAATGAAATATACATTTAATTTGCTAAAAATATTTAATTGCTTACAAATCAATTTTCACTTCGATTTGTAAAGGGCTTGTTTGATCTGACTTCATCCACAATCTGTCCGAATTTTCATTAATACTTTGGTGTGTGTTTTTGTGTAAGTTTGAAGTAAATTATTTTAATGTGTATAATTTGGTCGTTTTTTGAAAATTTGGTCAACATAATCTGAATCTTGGTTTTTAGTTATCTGTTATGCGTGACCATATCCTAGCGGGCCAGCCTAACACCTTTACGAATTTAATAAGTTTCCTAAGTCTACAGTCTACACTTAGACTATTTATAATCATTGAGCCAATGTACATTTGTAAACTTTTACTACTAGTAACGTGGAAAAATATATTTTATACAATCTACTTGTCACTATGTTATCATTATTATCAATTTGTTGGAGGTTGCCGTAATTGTTAATTCTGTCGCATTGAAATATTTACACTTATTGCTTAGTAGTCTAGGAGTAATAAGTCTATTCTTCAATCGCATCTTGATTTTCATACTTCTTTTGTTTGCATTTCATATTAGGTTCATTTCCTGTTCCTGCGATATGACAGCATGCTTGAGTTGTCAAAATAGCTCTACTGCTGACTGTACATGTTCCTTTTTCTAACCAACATACTGAATACTTTGGCTTTGTTAAACCAGTTTATATTGTGTAGTATTTTACTTTAAAATGGTACTGGATATAGATCTGCTACGTCCGGAAAAGGGAGGAGATCCCGCAAAAATTCGACTAAATCAAGAAAAACGTTTTAAAAATGTTTCGCTTGTTGATACAGTAGTAGAAAAAGATGTTTTATGGAGACAACGTGGGTATTTTATAGCGTATTTCATTTCGGTCAATTAATTACATTGTATACATAAGCTCTTTAAAATAAATATATCTGCATATTTTACATTCTATTGAACAAACTCGAAACATCAAAATATGGTCTAATTTAAATCCTTTAGCCTCTATTTTAAAAGCTTTAAATATATATATATATATATATATATATATATTTTTTTTTTCCCCTCAAATGTTTCTAAATCCCTGCCCCAAAGAAGTGGCAGACTCTCAGACCTAGTAATAAACCAAGTGCTAAAACTTGACATATTATTCTAGTTAGTTAAGTGGGCTCACCGTTGATTCATAAGGCCATTTAAATTCACAATTATACAAATTGATACCTCCCTCTGGTGGTCACATGGTCTAAGACATCACTTTCACAATAGACTGGACTGCCGATGACTAGATCAGGGATTCAAATCTCGGTCTGTATATTGAGGATGGTTTTCATCCTCTCTCCACTGGGAAAAAGATAGAGTACTAAAAAATCTAACAATACATAAATTAATTGGCAACTTGTAAAGCCCTACCGATTAACATTGATTTTTACAATTAAAATTCAATAATTCATTAAAATTCTTGTCTCGGCCTCAAATTTTGACTATCAATGTAATTTGAGATTGTTTTCTTAGACTATGAAACAGCTTCTGAGATAATGGTCCAGAACCTATTGAGGTTAAAGACTTAATAAGTAACCTTGCCGTGAGCTGTGGTTAAGGTACCAGCATTAGTGATTCAGATCTCACTACAAATGTGCACTCAAAATAATTTTTTTTGGTCATTGTATCTTTGGACCCGTTTGGGTCATATGCGAATTAACCCCTTCATATTAACGCATAGTTTTTTTTGCCAGCTCTATTCCTTTAAATGACTATCTGTTTTATTGAGCCGAAAGCTCTGTGACCTTATCTATTTTGTAAATGCTATATTTTATGAAGGGCAGTTTTTTTTATCACCGCACCTTAATACATGTTCAGGTTATACACATTAATAATTACTCTTACAGGGTAGGGATGAATAAAGGAAGAATTTTAGAGTTAATCTACTCTATAGTTAGGTGACCTGGTGGTCTAGAGGTAAGGTGTCACACTTCTGTGCTGGGGGTCCGGGGTTCAATCCTCGGTCCAGGCACAGATTTATCTGATTGCCAAACCCTTCCTTCACCTCTGACATATTAATCACAACTTGTGAATGTGAGGAATGCCAGGCCTCCACCGTGGTTCGGATTCCATGTTAAACTGTAGGTCCTCCATTTCACCCCACAATCACACTACCATTACACATTAGCTTAAGTGCATAAAACCTGAACGGGTAATAAGACGCAGTGCTAATAATAATAATAATAATAATAATAATAATAATAATAATAATACTCTATAGTTGCATGGAAGGAGAGTTGGAAACCATAAAAGAAGAACCATCCTCATTAGAATAGATCAAGATTCGAACCTCAGTCTTTCTGTCTTCAGAAAGCCGGTCTAACACGAGAACGATGCTTTAGACCATTCGGCCATTGATGTGGGTATGCAGGGCTGTTTGGATTTTTGGTCACTAAAATTTAAACTAATTTTATTTGAACTTTTCACCCCCTTATCCAATGCTGATTCCAAACGTATTTTGACATTTCATATG
The DNA here is from genome assembly GCA_902155825.1 of Timema genevievae. Lineage (NCBI taxonomy): Eukaryota > Metazoa > Arthropoda > Insecta > Phasmatodea > Timematidae > Timema > Timema genevievae. Next base: position 10,472 of record CABFWO010005593.1, on the reverse strand, counting down.
AGCCATAAATAATATAACCTAACAGAAATAAATCAATTTTATAAAAAACAAAATTAGTTTAGTTTACATTGTGCTAGGCCTACCCTTGTTAGAAAAATAAAATGTAATAAAAAGGATTAATTTAATTTTCAGTTCGTCACAAAGCAGATAACTGGAATAAACTGAAAAACTTATGTAGCAAAGAAGTTGGTGAAAAAATGAAGGTAAGTCTAGTTATTTGAGGCATTGTGTAGGCCTGCCAAACTTTTACACTGTACTGTTGTCAAGAAATTAGTGTCAATCTTAATTAGTGCTGTACAGTCAACCTAATTTTTACAACATTTCATTTATAATTTATTGATAAGATACCAGACACTTGAATTGAGTAAATTAATTTAAAAGTAGCAATCGTAAACTAAGTTTAAAATATTGGCACCTAACAGGCTATTATGGTTTATAAGAGTTAATTAAGAAATAATATATATATTACAAATACAGTAGTCTCTTGATAGTTTGAGGTTATGTATGGTTAAAAATTAAATATACTTCAAGGTTCCTTGCATCTCAAAATTCCACATAAAGTTCGAGATCCTTTATAGTTAAAAATTCCGTGTAGTTCTGTCTAGTTCTAGGTTCCATTCGTTTAGTTCAAACTTCCGTATTTTTGAGATGGGGATGCACAACCTTTAACATAGGATCAACGATATGCGGCTACGCGGTAAAACAACAATTGCAAGTAAAAAGACTGAACACACTTGATAGTTCTAGTAATATCTACATATTTCTATGTCTACAAAATTATTTCTGTATCATCTATTTAAAAAAAAAATCTATTGGCTACGTTTTACACTTAAAAAATCAGAATATGAACATTTTTAGCGACTTGTTTGAGTTTTGGGTGTTTGAAGATGAAGCTTGCGCTGATCCAACTCGCACTATTGAGCCTCTACTGTATACGGCTGTAACCAACAAAAGGGGGGGATGGACCCAATGAAACCCAAACAATTGTACTCATCACGGCGACGTTATTGCAGAGTTTGGGAAGAAAGAAAACTGACAATAACCACCACGCGGTGCAATATCCCTCGGTTCATTTAGCTTTTGGCGACTTGACGACTGACGGTGGTTTATGTGCGCTTGACAAGTACCTGGTAGACAGGAGCTATGTTGAAGGCTACGCGCCGACTAAACTGGATGTGGAACTGTTTGAGATGGTGAAAAGTGAGCCCCCTAGAACACATCCTCACGCCCAGAGGTGGTTCCGGCACATTCACAGTTTTGGTGATGGTAGGAAACTATTTACCCAGGTGAGAGACTCGCCTTGTCTCGCTGTGCTTTGCCCCATGTCGCAGCATGTATACACACTAGTTATACAGGCTCACCACATGTGTGTTGTACACAGGCTCGTCACACATGTGTTGTACACAGGCTCGTCACACATGTGTTGTACACAGGCTCGTCACACATGTATGTTGTACACAGGCTCACCACACATGTATGTTGTACACTGGGTTGTCACATATGTGTGTTGTACACAGGCTCACCACACATGTATGTTGTACACAGGCTCGTCACACACATTTATGTTATACACAGGCTCACCACACATGTGTGTTATACACTGGGTCACCACACATGTGTGTTATACACAGGCTTGTCACACATGTATGTTATACACAGACTAATCACACATTTATGTTATACACAAGCTCACCACACATGTGTGTTGTACACAGGCTCACCACACATGTGTGTTATACACTGGGTCACCACACATGTATTAGGCCTATACACTGACTTCTACAAACATGCTTGCACCAATGATTTTTTTGCTTTTCTTGCTGTCTTAGGTTTTGTGGGATAGTTAGTTATACAGAATACACGCATGCTCTCCTTTAATACCTCTAATTGTTGTGTAGACTAGTAGGTATTTTATTGGACTTTAATTTTTTAACAGGCCCACATTTTTTGGACAAATTAATTTGGAATATTATCAGATGTATTTTTTTGTTTAGCTTAGTATAAGTTTAAATCTATATTCACTATAAAAACAATTGCTTTGTGTTCATAGTGTGTTTTGAGACTTGATTCTGGTGTCTCAAGTTCAATCCTGACTGCTGACACATGGACATTTTATTAAAGTCTTATCATACAAATACTGTCATTGCTTCTGTTTATGATATCCCCTGCACCCCCTTCTCGGTGTTGAGAGCTTGGAATTGCCCGTCCATATGGCTCTGGGGTCAGAAGGACCTTGTTTGAGTCCGAGGCAGGGTGGTTGAGTTGTTCACTATTTGTATACCAGCTTAGACTCTTTCTTTATACCATCCTGTTAACTAGTACCAATAGTCATAGGAAAAATATTTAGTAAAAAAAAGCTTTGGTGGTCGAATGGTCTAACACATGGGCCGGCGAAAGGTCGATCCTGCGGCGATTTTCATTCTATCACCGTTAAGAAAACATTTTTACAGAAAGGCAAACTTACCTTACATTATTCCACTATGGTATAGCTTAGGGTCATAGTATAATCAGTCAAGGTAACACTACCATCTGTCGGGATGGATGGAGTGTACATTTTATTTATTTTATTTATTTCCTATAAAGGTAGGGACATGAGTATTGAAGGAAATACCGAATTTAAGGAATAAATACAAGATGTATAGAAAAAATAATTAAAAGTAGAATGGTGAGGCAAAGGGTGACTGCGGGACCTTTGATAAATGTAAGAGTCGATTGGGGCCCAACAAATTTGCCGACCCCTGTTTTAACACGCCACTCTCACATTAGACTGTACTGCCATTGACGGGGAGTTAGAGGTTTGAATCTCGGTCATATGTACTGAGGGTGGTTTTCCCTAAATGGTTGCCTGTTCTTCTTTCATGTAAATACAAGTACACTTCCGCTAGAGTTATACCTTCCTCGTTCTTACTCCATTGGAGTAAATAGTGGATCTTGCGTGTAACCCGAACAAGCACTAAGCAATGGCCAAAAACACAAAACCTTATGAAAGCGACACGAGGTTGAAATTCACGACTTTTATCAAACGGATGCCCGACCCTTCCATATTTTACTCCGTAGACTATTATAATCCCCAAGCACTCATTAATCATTTCTATTGTGATTTGTTACAAGTCAATTTGAAATGTTGTAACATCTCGGATTAGTTTCTATTTGGTTCTTCAAAGCTTCTTGGCTCGTGTTGGCATTTGTCGCCAACTTGGGACTCACCCTCGACGTTTCTTTCAGAGGAAAGAATCTGTCTCCGGAGAAGACAGTGTACCCCAATCGATTCTAGACGGCCTGGAGACCTTGGGGTCGCCCGAGCTTAAGGCCCTCACCGTTCCCCAGATCAAGAAGGTGAGGTTTCTGATAGACGACGCCATCGCTCGCAATGACGCTAGCTTGAGCCAGACCGAGCGGGAGAGGAACTCGGCGCTCAGGGAGGTGGGCAACCATCTTCACGAGTCTGTTCCTGTCAGTAACGATGAGGTGAGGAGCGCAGTGTGAGTGTTATAAATCTAGTGCCTGTTATAGTGCCAGCAGAAAATTACCCAATCAGGATAGAAGGGAGGAGTCGGAACTAATGAAACAATGCTCACATGGAGATTTATTGTAAACCACATTGTGATAAATATCACCTCGGTGCATCCCGGCCAGGTATCGACCCACAACCTCTTTGAATCTCTGTCGGGCACATTATTGCACCTCTAGTTCTGTCGAATCAGTCTCTAACGACGTTGGTTTTAATGTCGGCTGTGAAACCAAACGAGAGTTGACTTGACTTGTTAAAGGATGAGAACAGAGTCGAGCGGACGTTCGGGGACTGCGCGCAGAAGAAGACGTACTCGCACGTGGATCTGATCCACATGATTGACGGAGTGGACGCGGAAAGAGGGTCTGCCGTGTCTGGGGGGCGAGGCTACTACTTGATGGTGAGGACCGTTTCCTTTTTATTCATACAATGAGATATTATTGGGAAATGCCTGTTGACTACTCTTCCGTGCGGTAGAACATATTTTGTGGATCAAGTAATTGGCTGGTTTTGCAAATTTTTGGAAATATTTAAAGCATAGAAAATATTTATTTTTTTATATTTGAAGTATGTTTTGCAAATAACTAATTTTTAGGAATTTTAATAGAGTGGAGATTTTGTTATCTTCATAATAAATAAATAAGCTATGATTGCCACATTCACAGTTTTATAATTTTTTGATAATTTTAAAGTTCTTGTAATAAATGTTATTTATGGTCTCTGAAAACTAGTAATTTTATAGGTATTAATTTCTACTTCTTCTTGTTTCCAACACGGTTGTCTTGCACTGTGGTGTGGTTTGCCGGCAGGGCCCTGCGGTGTTTCTCGAACATGCCCTCATCCAATTCTCTCTACGCAAGTTGTTCTCCAAGGGCTACAAGCCCCTGTACACCCCGTTCTTCATGAAGAAGGAAGTGATGCAGGAGGTGGCTCAACTGTCGCAGTTTGATGATGAACTTTACAAGGTGGGTTAATCGACCGGTCCACTTGTACGTAGTTGTCACATGTCTCATAGACACATTGTCACACACTTCTGGCTGCGGCATGTACGGATTGCTTGCTTTGGTCCATTCACAAGGGTTCATTAGGTTAAGTCTTCTATTTCCGAACTTGTGTGTTCAGGTTATTGGTAAAGGCAGCGAGAAAGGCGAGGAGAAGGAGACGGAAGAGAAGTACCTGATAGCGACCTCGGAGCAGCCCATAGCGGCCTTCCACCGAGACGAGTGGATCCCAGAGGGGTCCCTCCCCATCCGCTACGCTGGTCTTTCCACCTGCTTCAGGCAGGAGGTGGGGTCCCACGGCCGAGACACCCGGGGCATCTTCCGGGTGCACCAATTCGAGAAGGTGAGGCTCTCTCTATACACTTGGAGGAAGTTGCAAAAAAATAAAATTGTCATCAACTCTCCTTGTTAAGGAAGCTAAACATAGGCAAGGCCCTCTACATTGTGTTTCTGGTAACTAGGCTTTCCTCAAGACCAGGAGTTATGATTAGAGGAACTATGGCAGCATTGCTAGAGGTAGGTCATGGCCACTTGGATACTGTTGTTGACTGTTTGTTGAGTCACACTTTTGTCTTGACTCATGGTAGATGGATACAATGTTGTATTTATATTATATTTAGTCCAACAGTTTTCTGGTAAATGTGTATTCTATCCTCCTTTCCATGTTTAATTTAAAATATACGTTTGGGGCAATTTTTACTTAATTTACAATAAAAAAAATAAACAACTCATTTGTTCCATTGCATAAATGCCCTGCAACAAAAATTGGTACTAAAGTTTGTAAACTCTATAATGTTACAAAGGTATGGCATAACACATTGAATGTTATTTTTTTTTTGGTCAAATGCGGGCCTAGGTACAGTCTGTGCTGTTGCAGGTGGAGCAGTTCTGTCTCACCTCCCCACACGACAACAAGTCCTGGGAGATGATGGACGAAATGATCGACAACGCCGAGCAGTTCTGCCAAGATCTGGGTATCCCTTACAGGGTTGTCAACATCGTGTCGGGGGCGCTAAACCATGCCGCCGCCAAGAAGCTGGACCTGGAGGCGTGGTTCCCGGGCTCTGGTGAGAACAACTGGGCCCTCAGGTCTATGAACTGTATCAGTGCCGCCCCCTTGTGAAACCTGCCTTCAACACCTCGGTCTCCACTTGTCTTCTGAAAAGGATACCTGTGGCCGTTGACTCAGGGTGTCTAGATATGTATTTTCTGTACAATGAAAATAGCGCAATTCACACTTTACATTGCTGCCACTGGACAAAGAGGTAACGGCTTCCTTATGAAGAAAATAGATCGTCACCGCCCAAGCCCCTGAGCCAGGTTTCATTCCATTGGAACTCATTAGGAAGTAGTGAGAAACGCGCAACTCAACTTCCTAAAAGAGGAAAAGAAGTTTTCCTTAATGAGATATACATTCACATCCACTGTTCCTTTCCTGTGTTAGTCCTTTCTGTTATTACTTTTACAGGCTCCCATCTAAGAGCACACTTCATACCCATAGTTACGTGTGCAGCGGAAACTTGGACTTTGGATAAAAGAGAAACGAGGAAAGTGGAGGACATGGGTATGAGGTTTTTTGAGGAGCATGTTAGCTGTCACCAGAAGAGCTAGAATTAGGAACAAAGATGTAAGATCTAGAGTTGGGGTACATGAGATAGTAGAGGAAGCTAGGATGAGATGATATGGACACGTAATGAGGATGGAAAAGGAGAAGAGGAGAGGATTCCAAGAATCCAAGAAGATTAATGGATATAAAGTATGTAGGGAAGAGATAGCAGCGAGTGTCTTGTGCAAATGAGAGGAGCAGAGTGGAGGAAGGACAGAGGGAGATGGAGGCATTTTACTAAGCAGACCCGGCCACAGGCTGGAAACAGTTCATGATGATGATGATGATCCTATCTAAGAGTCCTAGTCCTATCATTCTTTACAAATTTCCTTTTTCTCCCCTTTTGGTTTCCTTTTTTTTAGGATTTTGTGGTGTGCATTTCACACTCTCTTGTCTTGATGAGTTCCGATAGAATGAAACCTAGGTCGGGGGATTGGCCGGTAACAATCTATTTTCCTCAAGAGGCAGCCATTATCTCTCTGTCCAATGGCATCAATGTAAAGTGTGAACTATGTTATTCTTTTTATTGTAAAAGTCATATTTTGTCTGTTCTTTTTATATACTTCAATCCACCTTTCCTGTACCTTCTTATGAAATATAATATTTAATACTTAATGAGAGGTAGAGAAAGTTGATTATCTTGATGATGTGGAGTTAGGTGGGAGCTTATTGTTTTGTTTGAATCTCACTTTTAGGTGCGTTTAGAGAGCTGGTGTCGTGCAGTAACTGCTTGGACTACCAAGCTAGGAGACTACTTGTGCGCTACGGCCAGACCAAGAAGATGAACACTCAGGTATGTTGTGTCGTCCTCGTGTTTCCAACTCTTCGTGTTCTTCTTGTTTCCTCTGTTTTTACAAATGTATGTGTTGGTTGCTGCAGACTGACTATGTGCACATGTTGAACGCTACCATGTGCGCCACCACACGTGTGATCTGTGCTCTACTGGAAGTCAACCAGACCGAGACGGGCGTCAAGGTTCCTGCTGCGCTCAAATCTTATCTTCCAACTGGTGAGTTCACCTTGCGCTCAAGTCTTATCTCCCGACTTTTGAGTTCACCTTGCGCTCAAATCTTAACTCCCAACTAGTGAGTTCACCTTGCGCTCAAGTCTTATCTCCCGACTGGTGAGTTCACCTTGCGCTCAAGACTTAACTCCCAACTAGTGAGTTCACCTTGCGCTCAAGACTTATCTCCCGACTGGTGATCACATTTACGTTTTGTCAGAACTTTAATCAAACGACTAATAAAATAAATAATGAACTGTGAAAAATCACTCATTTAAGAATGTTGTGGTTTTGTTTGAATGCGGGAATGTTCAGGGATATTTATAACTAATAATCTGGATATTAAGATGGATTTTTCATTCTTTTAATACCAGTAGGTATTGAGTTTGACATCCATAAATATTTATCAAGATCAAATATTTTCTTTTAAGACTTTAATACACTTACACCCTAGGAATCCGAACTAATTGGGACCGGGGGCCTTTTCGGATTTGCTGATATTTGCATTATCCAAACAAATATATTATAACTAGTGATCAAACTAACGATTACTGTATTATAAATAGGGACACGACACACGATATTGTTGTTCGACGGTCGGCTAATGTTGTTTTGTGTCAGTGAGCGTACACTCGATACCTCAGCGAGTGGATCAAAGTCAGTTAGCCCACCCGCTTGCCGCCACTTGTCTCTTGCCGTATGTGAGTGGAATAGGGACCCACAATTTTTTTAGTAAAACTTATTCAGTTAAGATTAGCCAAAATTTCGGATTGACGAGGTTCAGATTGGTGGGGTTTAAGTGTATTTGTATCTTCTTTAAATCAAACCAATGAACAACTTAATCTAATGGGTAAGGACGCTATAAACCATTTATAAGAAATGAAACAATTTGTGGGGAGAGAACAGTTAATGTTAATCTACCATTTTACGCCTTGGTGGCCCCATGAGACACAGCGAAAAAATTTACTCAAAAATGGTACCAATTTAATTTTTTCTTCCCAGAATACCAAGAAGAAATCCCATTTGTGAAGCCCGCCCCCATAGACGAAGCGGAAACAAAGAAACAGAAGAAGCAGAAGGATGGAATGAAGAAGGGGGGAGGGGAACAGTAATGAGTTTATCATTTAGCCAACAAGAGAAAAATAAAAATTAATACTAAAACTTGACTAGGTATAGCCTTATTTATTTTGAACCCTTCCCCTGCGATTTCAACTTATACTTTATTAAATTCAAATGCTTATTTTTTTTAAAACATTGAGTAATAAAATAAAGACATGCTATGACTATTTATATTATTATTATTATTAGCACCGCGTCTTACTACCCGTTCGGGTTATACGCACTTACGCTAATGTGCAATGGTAGGGTGATTGTGAGATGAAATGGAGGACCTACAGTTTAACGTGGAATCCGAACCACGGTGGAGGCCTGGCATTCCTCACATTCACAAGTTGTGATTAATACACGTCTTGTCAGAGGTGAAGGAAGGGTTTGGCAATCAGATAAATTTGTGCCGGGACCGAGGATTGAACCCCGGAAACTATTTATAAATGCTATCATATTATTCTTGTCATAGATATTACATTTAACTAGAGCAGTTGTCTGAGTAATGCATGTATCCAAGGTAATGTGTTAACTCTGTTCTTTTCATTGTAAAAGCCATATTGTGTTCGTCCCTTTTATTTGTTTCAACCCACCTTTCCTGTACCTTCATCCAAATATAATACAATGTATTAAATACATGTATTGAATGGGTGTGTGAAGCTTCAAAACTTAGACTTTGTTTCAAAACAAAATCAGCTTTGACCTAGCTTCGGAAACAATTCCGGCTTCGACAATTACGAAGCTTCGCCAATAAAAGTATTAAGAGCTAAAATACTCAACTTATGTGCAATGCCATTTTGGGCTGTTATATACATACCTAATCACACCTTTCCCTTACAGGGTAGGCAAGAAACTGTGCATATAGCTCTAAGAACAACTCTGTACTTAATCCATCCTAACTTTCTCCACACTTCCCTATCCTTGTATACTCCCTTCTCTTCAACAACATCCATACATCGAGTCATTCATGCTCTTTTACTCTTAAAATTCTTAATGTTTCTTGTTTCCACAAATTTGTCTACAACATTTAGCCACGTCCTACATAGCCTACCCCTTGCTTTTGATCCACACACTCTACCTTCATATATTTGCTTCGTTACTCGATCCACTCTCATCCTCTCAACATGCCCAAACCCCACTCCAGCTCCCATTCAAAACTGACTCTTTTATATACATTGTACATTAATATACAAATATGGAAAAAAAACCAACTGAAGTAATTGACTTGTAAGTTGTGATGGCTCAATTTATTAATATTAAAATGAAGTATCACAAACAATTATGTAACAAAACAGTATCCATGTAATTTTAGTGCATTAAGTTATATATAAATAGCCACAAATATATTGTTTTCATTCATTAAACAACTAACAAAAAATATTCGAACCTCAATTCAGCTCTGAGAAATGTTTCAAATATTTTAATTGAAAATGTGAACTTTGCTCACCTCCTACTGTATTACATTCCCCAGTTTGTATCTCGACACTGAACTCTTGACTTTGCTCACCCCTACTGTATTACATTCCCCAGTTTGTGTCTCGACACTGAACTCTTGACTTTGCTCACCCCTACTGTATTACATTCCCCAGTTCGTATCTCGACACTGAACTCTTGACGGACTAGTTATTTAAACATCTCAAACCTCCACTTCTGCTGCGGACTATCGGGGTCACAGTCTTCCATAGACACCCTGTTCTTATCGACAGACATGGTCAGACATTTGTGCTCCACACCGTGTTGGATGGTACCTCTCTCCCATTGGTACACCCACAGCTGACCACCTCCCCGACTATGACACGGGGCCATGGTCACCTCACTACCGACACCCCTGTATTCTAGACAACACCACTCCCCTCGGATCTCCCCGGCCTCGTCCAACAACCAGGGCTGAGCCCCCCCTCTCTTGTAACAGGGGTACACCCTGACAGCCTGGTACAACTCGTTGGACCATCCCACACACGCCTTGGACCAGTCGTTCCTGATCTCGCCGGTCAGGAGGGCAGTCCCAGGATCGAACAGTTCTGGGTTCACATTATCGAGGTACCACTGGAAGGACTTGCAGCCCAGTCTACTGCGCAGGGCTTTGCGTTCCGACACATTCTCCAGTTCGATTGGCACGTCCCCTGTCCTCTCATAGTAGTACTTGGCATGGCCGTCCAGCCACACCTCCGCCACCCTCTGGGAGTCGCGCCTGCGCAGTTTGTGGTCAACAGTCTCAGCTCTCTTGACCATGTACCCCACATGGGA
>CABFWO010005592.1:34215-45629 GCA_902155825.1 Timema genevievae | reverse complement strand
GGTCACTTTCTGGTGTTGGAGAACACAAGCGATCCTAGCGGCGAGATATTTTTTACCAACCAAAGCTCGTCAGTTTTATTTGCTGGACTGGCGACTTCTAGTGTATATATACATTCAACGTATATATATACACACACACACACATACACACGCCTGTACAAATTCATTTATAGCTGACTGTATGTGATATTATTGTGATAGGTTCAGGCGATAACAGCTTGTCAGAGCAGCTGAGCAGCAACGCTCAAGCTCGGGCATTGAAACTTGAACTGGAAAATCGTCGCTTGCTCTCGACTATTGACAACTTGAAGGAGTCTTCATTCCACGAGAGTAGCAGTACAATCCTGGAGCTCGAGAAGGAAAAGAAGAAAATGTCCATAAAGGTATGCTTTAATACCTAAACCCCAGGAGAGACTAATGGGAACATTTTTCCTTTTGTTATTAACAAGAGAGAGCGTAAAGGGTTTGAATCTTATCAGGGAGTAACATTCAAAAGTATATGGGATACAAAGGATTCAAGGTTCACCATGAGATTAGTTTTGTATACTAATGAGTAAATAACACCACTTGTGTTAAATTTATCAAAAAACTTTTTAAAAATTTGAAGTTTCATATCAATAGCAAGTCAATAAAATATGTTTGTATTTAATCACAGCAGGGAAAATGTTAATCACTGAATTAACTTTTCGAGTTAAAAAAAATCTTGTAGTACTTGTCAGAGGCATTTCGCTCCTCGCCGAGTTTTTTTTTTCTCTCAGGATAAGGTAGGAATGGAGGAAAGGTGAGGACCAAATTGGTTGGATAACCTGATAGTGATAGGATCTAAGTTGGTCAGAGGATTGAGTAGAGGGAACTCGGCAGATTAGGTGTGATGAGCTGGAGGGGAAGAGCCTCTCCCAATGAGGTGCATTGATTTGGAGGGGTCGAGGAACCTTGGCACATGAGGTGCTGTGAGGTAGAGGGAAGAAGAACCTAGGAAAATAGGGCATGGGGAGGAGGAAGTGAGGGGAGGAACTTTGGCACACAAGGTGTAATCATACTGTTTTGGACCCCATCATATATTCAAAAAGTCATGGATGAAGTGTATTTTTCTTTAAAGAATTGTATGTAAAGTTTCCTTTTAATACTTCATCCATGGAGACTCAAGCATTTTTAGAAGTAATTTCGATGTATTGCGTTTTAAAACTTTCTTCTCTAAAAGACCAACTCCGTTGTATTTGAAAATCATGTGACAGGCTGGCTCCCTTTACCCAGTAGGAAGCTAGACTTCACAACATCAGGTTGCCAGGAGTTCTCCTATTAGTTAGTTTTAACACTCGCGACAAGGGGTCCAAGAAGCAAGGGGTAGGTCATATATAAACAGCTTGTGCTTATGAATACATACAGAAAAACATAATTTTGAACTGCATAGATCTGGCTCTCCGAATCAGTCTGTATATGAACAAAAACTGTATCAATTTGGTGAGGTAGAGGTTGGAGGGTAAGAGAGAGATAGAGAGACAGAGTGATTGAAACCTGCTTTCACCTTGATCACTTAATGATAGTACACGTGGGTAAACTCTTGCAAATCTGATGCTTTGAGCAGTGGGTCTCCTGTTCTTCCACCGATTTTTAGTATTGGGTAGCACGCACATGAGTTCTGCTGGAAGTAATGATATGATGTGTCATGGTGGCTACAGACAGGGAAAACGGAAAACCTGGAAAAGTCATGGGAATTTTTGAATGACAGGGAAAACAGGGAAATGTCAGGGAATTTAACTAAAAATAAGGAAAAGTCAGGGAATTAAAAAATATGTTATAAATATCCCATTAATTTCGCAATTAAACACTAAAATAAAAGTTAATAATACCTAAATGAAATAACATTTTAATTTTTTAAATAACTGATAAAATTGTTTATGTTTAGTAGATAAACACTTTTTTTAATATGTGATCAATAATAAATAAAACAAAAGTCATCATCCACCATTAAAACTGGAACAAAGTAGTCAGGGAAAATTGAAAAATGTTGCCTGGAAAACCTGGAAAAGTCAGGGAATTTTGTAAATTATGTTTCTTAGCCACCCTGTGTGTGCTCACACTTCCTTTCTCCAATTGACTCTTGACAGAGCACTGGTCTGTTAGGTTAGTGCATGTATGAACATGCTATCTTTATGTAAAGTCGGGTGTTTGCAGGAACTGACTAAACACCTGTTAATACAGGGTGTAACAATTTTACACTTGATCTGATAAAAACTTTTTTTATATTTATTTCAATATAAATTATACCTGCATCAATGGTCGTTTAGCCTAAGGCATCACTTTCATAGTACACAAGATAATCCACTATGGGGAGGTCAGGGTTAAAATCCTCTCCCAAGTGTACAGGTGTTTTTTTCTTAAATGGTTTTTTCACCTGTACCTTCACAAACGCACGCATTTTTCGTATATTTTTTTTATCTTTACCGTCCTTACCCCATTAGTACAAATATATGGTTAGAGAGGACAGGTAGTAAGACAGCACATGAATATGGAGGGGTGATACACTACTTTACAAGCTATTATTTTTTAGGCATCACATGTAAATTGTATTACTAATTGGAGTGGAGCACAGTGATAGTACTACCAAGTACTAATTGTAATTGGCAGTTGATAGTTTATGTAATTGTGTGTTTAACTTTTAATACTAGTATGTTTGGAAGAAGGTACAGGAAAGGTGAACAAACACAATATGGCTTTTACATTGAAAAAAAAAGATAGTTCACACTTTGCTACTGGCAATAAGAGCAATTTTCTTCAAGATTCAATCTTCACCTCTATGTCCAATGGCAGCACTGTTAAGTGTTAGTTGTGTTATTTTTCTGCTCATTTTGTGTTTGCTCCCTTTTATATGCTTCTATCCAATTTTCTGTGTTTTCTTCCAAATATAGCAAAATGTCCTCATAGAGGGAAAATTTGTTTTTCTTCTTCTTTTTCATATTTTGAATTGAAATGTTTCAGCTAGATCAACTTCAAGAAAACTGTCTGAGACTAAAAGAGCAAAATACCGAGTTAGAGAAACTGTTTAAGGATGCATTATCTGAGAATAAAAAACTTCAAGACTCTATCAATGCACTCAACAATACCAATGAAAAGTATTACCAGGAGCTTCAGGTATGAGGAAAGCAACTCTTTGTTTGCAAACTTGTATAGTATACATTACAATTTCCCACAAGAATGGGAAATAGGAACACATTTATTTAAAAATAATATTTTACTTTATGTTTATATTTATTTTTCAGATTTATAATTTTAGTATAAACTTACATGTCTTGTTGTATTGTATGCATAATTTGTTATTTAAAAGCCACTTTTATCGTTTTTTTGTGTTAAATATATGTTTGGCCTTAAATTTATTCAGGTATAAATACTACCATCATTTATATGTAGTGTCATGGTGGCTACAGACAGGAAAAACCTGGAAAAGTCAGGGAATTAAAAATATGTCTAAAATATCCCATTAATTTTGCAAACAAACACTAAAACAAAAGTTAGTAATACCTAAATAACATTTTAATATTTAAAATAACTGATAAAACTGTTTGTTAGGAGATACAAACTTTTTTTAATATGTGATCAATAATAAATAAAATAAAAGTCATCATCCACTATTAAAACTGGAAAAAATTAGTCAGGGAAAATTGAAAAATGTTGCGTGGAAAACCTGGAAAAGTCATGTAATTTTGTAAAATATGTTTTGTAGCCATCCTGAGTGTGGTCATATTATTTAATGGCGCTCTGTTGAGTTGACTAGGTAGCTGTAAAACAAAAGCGACTGAAGTTTTGAATATCCATCTACTTAATGGAAAATAAGGTTAAATTAACTTAAATAAATTAATAATATTATTGATGAACATTAAATACAAACATGACATTGATAGACGGTCCTTTATTGTAACTTTTTTATATTAATATTTTTCCTTGAAAAATCCTCGGAAATAATTTTTCCCGCTCGAATTTTGGGAACACCCAATTTACCCAATTTTTTATACAAACTTTTTCAAGTCACATTTCACTTTTAGGGGCCATGGACTAAGTATCCCTTCCAACCCTTTATTAAAAAAGCAAAGCAAATTCCTGCTAACTTGTAAAGTTAAATCGGTTATTCTGGATTTTAATAAAACTTTATGGGTAAGCTAAACAAAGCTGTGAGTAAGGTTATTATAAGGCATATGAAGCTACAGCAGGCCTATCAAGCCGGTAGTGAAAAATATATGTCTTGAATAAAATACTGACCCAGACCACAGGCCAGAAACAGTAATCATGTAAAAAAAACTCTAAATCCAACTAAAATGTATAAAAATGAGGTGGCCCAATGGCTAAATAATTTTATAGTAAAGTTTACTTTACTATAAAAAAAATCCAACTAAACTAATTTTGATTTGAGGTTTATCCAGTGTAAAAGATTCTCCATTGTAGCTATCCACATTTCTTCCTTTTTTTTTAACAGATATCATTGTCAATAAATTAAAATATAATTAAATTTCAATGTTTACAGCAAAATATATTTGTTAAATATTCTAAATCTCCCATTGCACAGGAATTGTATTTAATTTTCTCTCTCGCTGCAGGCGGAAAAGAGCCGCATGTCCGAGCTAGAGGCCAACATGGACACAGTAACTAAAGAGAAGCAGCGAGTTCAATGTCTTGTAGACAGCCTTCAGCGCCGCCTGGAAGAATTGGAAAGGAGCTTGGAGTCGAATAATACTCAGCTGGAACATTGGAGGACAGAGGCGGGCAAGATACCTACCCTGCAAGCTCGCAGTAGCGAGGCCTCCACTCGAATAGAAGAACTTGAGAGGGAGACGCAGAATTTTCAGCGGGAAGTGACTAGACTGAAAGAGACCCAAGAGGTGAGCTTACATTAACAAGTTACACCTAAAATACCCATTCAAACTTTTGCAGGGTTGGGATTTTTGCTTTTCACCGTATCTTTATCTTTTTAAATTAAGTTATTTGTAACACAGGACACAGTTAAATAATATTATATTTAAACTGCATGGTATATCTAATAATACCATTAAATCGATTAAGCTGAGGCAAATTCTTGCTCTTAGTACAATAACATTATTGATGTGTAACATTGAAAGAAATTTATGAAGAATCAAGATTAAATTGAAAGTAAAAATCCTTCCTTTTGCTTTTATTTTAACTTATTTCGGACACGTTTCTTAGTAAAAAAAAATCATTCTTCTGTGTAAAGATATTTCTTTGTAATTTTTAAACTAATTAACATGCTTTTTAAAAAAACATAGGGGGTACGGGTATTAAGAGCTTTAGTTCTGGTTTCAAACTAGGTATTTATTGAGTGTGTATTTCTTGGATGGACAAACTTTTAAAGCTAGCACTAGTTGATTTTTAATATCCTATTTACATTCTTGACGATTTTAGAAAGTAAGCAAAATATGTTTTTGAGACTATTAAGATACTTTGGAGCTTCATACATTCCTAAATTTTGTTCTAATTGTTCTTTCATACAGTATTTCTAAAATCAAACTTTATAAATGAATTTCATGCTCCAACTCTGTTATATCAATTAACAAACATAAATTAAACATTAAGATTGTGCTTTTTTCAACAGTTATTTTAGTAACATCAACATAAGAGCTCTTATTACCCAACATGGTTGCTTTTTCAAATCAATATGGTTTATTTGTACTGTCTATTCTACTTGTATCGCTGTACAATATATTCTTTAAGTTGTCATGATCCCTTTACCATAAAATGTGTGAGAGAAAGTGTCTAGCGATAGAAAATGAGGGTTGATAATTTTTTATATTCAGGTAAAAGACGTGTCCTTGGACAAATACTCAAGTGAGATGGCTTCGATGCAGAAGGAAATTAGCAAATATATTAAAGAACTTGATGATGCATCATCTCAAATAGCAAGGTAATTAATAGACTTAAATAATACAATTGTTTAGATTTTTTTGTGTGTGTGTTTTAATTGTGAACTTTTTCTGGTGTGTGTAGGCCTTGCCCTGCTTTCCTCCTTTCAATGTTTAGCTTAATACACCCGTTTGGCACCAATTTACCTTTGTTTAATAGAAACATATAAAAGAGAACAAACACAATATAGCTTTTACAATGAAAATAAAAATTAAACCCAGGTCGAGGAATTGTGCGGTAATGATAAATTTTCTTCAAGATGCAGCAATAACCTCTTTGTCCAATGGCAGCAATTTAAAGTGTGAACTGTTTTCTTCATTTAATTATATAAGTCATCTTGTGTTTGATACTTCTAATATGTTTCGAGCCATATTTCCTGCACCCTCTTCCAGATAAAACAAATAGCATTGTACCTCAAAAAGTGAAAATATGTTTTCCTTTTCAGGAGAGGAAGGCCCTTCTGACCTTATTTTAATACCTATTATACTATACCATAAAAAGTAAAGTTGGGTCGAATCTGAATCTTGGAAAAAATTATGAACGTAAAGGAAATATAAATATTATAAAATAATAGAAAATACAAATAGTTACTAAATGTTAACGTTTTTACTTTCTCGCTATCTTACGGGTAGAGAAAGTATTGTGATCGTCAAAAAAATTGAACTCGAGATTTTGATGAATCTCGACGTTTCATGACCCCCCCCCCGAATCCGAAAAAATGTTTTTTGAATTTCCGTCTGTCTGTCAGTACCTCAGACTAGAGCCTAAACTATTTTACCGATCAGGCTAAAACTTGGTATCTAGGGTTTTCATAGGGTTGCCCCAAGGGGTTTTTGGAATTGGATATCTAACCCTAAAATTAAGAGTAGTTTACTAAAGGGCAAAAAGAGAAAAAGTCGATTTTCTCATAATCGGCTTTAATGATTTTGATTAAATTTCATTTCAAAACATTTATAAATATTCTAAGCAAAATGGCTACTCTCATTATTTCGACAAAATGACTCCAGTCGGGCTCTGGTCTGATGTGTAAATTCTAACTTTTTTTCATATCTCAGAAACTATTTGAGATATGAAATTACTTATCATTATAAATATGTAGATCTATTTATGATACAAATATTTTATTTACAACACATTTTTATAAAACCAATAACTTTCAAGCTATATGAAAATATATACTTATTTTAACTTTTCGAACATTGAAGGTAAAGTATTGCGACCATAAAAATAATATAACCTGAAATGATGGATGTCAACGTTTCATAACCCCCTGAACCCTAAAAAGTGGTCTTTGCAATGCTGTCTGTCTATGTGTCTTTTTAACCCCAAAATTAAGAGTAGTTTAGTAAAAAGCGAAAAGAGAAACAAATGATTTTGATTAAAATTCATATCTAGGCGTTGATTAAGATTATAAATAAACTGGCTATTTTCATTTTTCCATGAAAATGACTTTTAGGGTACTTAACAGAAGCAGAAATCTCCATGTCTCCGCAACTATTTGAGATACTAAATAACTTTTCATTGCAAAATTGTAGTACTATTCAAAATAAAAAAAACTTTTATATGAAATATATTTTTATAAAACCAACAGTTTCTGAGATATTGGCAAATATATTAAAACAATATTGTTAGCTTTAGTTGTAAAGAGTTACTACTCAAGTTTTAACGCAATAATTCTCCAATGCCATAGAGTAAGACATGAGTAAGTCTCTCAAAAAGTGAATTTTCTCTTTCTTTCAACCTAGTTGGAGAAATGTTTGTACAACAATGATTTATCTATATTGTTTGGATTCATTAGTCAATATTTACCTATTTAATTGGTAGAAATTTATAAATGAGGAATATAATAGCAATGCAATAACCATAGATGTGCAACCCCTAGTAAAATTTTGAAAATTTTAAACTGGAAGTCGAAATTTTAATACGAAGTGTTGACCCTTGGGGACCCAATATTGATATTTTGTATTAATCCAAATATACAAATGAAGACATTAATTCTTTAAAAATAAAATTATGAAATTTAAAACCATGACTAAAAAATGTTTTACTTATGTCTAGCGCAATTTGTTCTCGGGTTTGCTAGTGTATATTATATTACGAATTTTGAGTAAATATCTCCATTTCTAAAAAATAGAGCGAGGAAGTTTGTGCAAAGAGCTCTAAAACAAATTCCAATATAACAATTTTTTTTTTCTATCAAGAATTTGAGTTTTAAATTTGAAATTTAATATCCTTAGAGATTCAAGGAATTTGAGGAGTTGAGGGCCCAGCCCTAGTAAAAATTATTACATATTATTTATTAATTAAACTAGAATTAGTCTTATAATCCCTACATACTCAGTTTTTGTAAGATCAAAATCCTTAGGAAGAGATCAAATCCACAGTAAACTATTTACTTTGTGCCAGATTGCACGAGTTGGAGCGGGAGAGCCAGGAGTTAATGAGACGTGCAGCCGTGGACAGACAAACGCTGACAACTTTGAAGGGTGATTTAGTGGCACAGAAATTGAGCACTCAGCAGCTGAAGAGCAACCTAGAGAAGCTAGGTTTGGATCTGGATTGGTTGCTCGATCCAGACACGGCTTTGGACAGGCAAGTACATCACTTCTTTGAAACTCTTACACAAGCTCTGCTCAGTTTATGTTTCAGTGCAGATTTAGGTCAAGGCGCAGATATCACACCCTTTTCAAGGTCTATATTCCTATTATTTTCTTGATTGATTTCATGATTGTTCTTTTTCTCTCGATTCCAATTCTTAGCTCCATACCTCTAAATAGGGGTGTACAAATCTTCTAAATTTCAATGTGAACAAATATCATCTTTTTCTTCGTTTTGAAAAAAAATCTGGCTTTGCCAATTACAAAGCTTCGCCAAGAAAAATATTGACAGCAAAAATACTCAATTTAATTAATCCATTGTGAGCTTTTATGTACGCTACAAATCAATATTCTTATGGAAAAAATCTGAAGTAATTGACTCTAAAGTTATGATAAATACTTGATTTAATATAATAAAACAAAATATTACGAACATTTATTCAGTAAAACTTTTTTGAAGTAATTTTATAATGCATAAAGTTTTATAAATAACCACAATATAATATTTTCCCAAGCTTTAAAAACAACCAATCAAAAATATTAAAATTTTTTCACCTTCGAGAATATTTCTTATATTTGATTTGAGTTGTCCTCAAATTGAATGCATCCACCCTCTTAATAAATTTATTTTATTTGTTTATTTATCATACCATAATGTGGTTGTAGAAAAATAAGAGTAGAAAGTAAACAAATTACTTAAACAAAAAATAACCATGTTTGATTTGTGAAATATCACTAGATAACAAATGTCATCTTAAGTACATTTACATTTTGTTGGTACTTAAGTGAAACATTCAAAGGTCACAATGAAAAATTACCAAATTATGAATATCGCCGTTTCATTTAAACACCTGAACTTTCATTTAATGAGTATCATTTAATCCATTTGAGGTATTAAACAAACACTCGATGAACTGACTGATCATATCAGCAAGTGTATGAACTACCTTAAATCTAGAACAGATATAACATCCAGCCCCAGGCTGCTAATTCATCCCTGTGAAAGGGAAAACCAACATTTCACCAATGATAAATTTTTCGAACATGCCAAGAATCGAACCAGGGATCCTTAACTCAGTAGACAGACACACTATCGACTGAGCTTACATATTGGACCATTTACTGATTAGTTCCGAAAGGACTAAACATATGTCAAGGGATTAGGTGATAACGATAGATTTTCTTCAATTGGCAGCCAATATTTCTTTGGCCAATGACATTAATGCAAATTGTGTTATTCTTTTCATTGTAAAAGCATATTATGTTTGTTCCCTTTTATATGTTTCTATCCATCTTCCTTGTACTTTCTTCCAAATATAAAATTTACTGAGATTTGAAAGTTAAAAATTTAAGAATTGAAAATCATGGCATTAACTTGAATTCTTGGCATAGTCATATTTATTTCAACTTATCTTTGTTATTTTTATCTCTCACACCCACAGCTTGTGAAAAACACCCTTAGCTTGTGAAAAACACCCTTGTCCATTTAGGTGATTTGAAACCAACAATTTACAGAATTGTGGGCAAACCATCAAATCTTATTTAAATAACTGAAGCTCCTTGCTTCATTTAATTTGTTTCAAGGTCAACCCAAAACTATATATAACACTTATAACTGGGTTTAATTTGAAAACAAAAGTCAGAGAAATATGTTTTTTGTGCTCTACTCTGCAGTATTTACATTATCTTTTGTAAAATATTGCTAGATTAAAAAATAGTCTATTAATAGATCTAGCACAAATAGTTTTTGAATTTACGAGTGGAATATACTTATATTGTATGTGATCTGTATTTAGAATCGCATCTAGTCAAGAAATTCAGAAAGCAGTTCATGATCTGCATGCTAGAGAAGGCACCCTCTATAACTGCAGCAAGTGTCAGTCACAACAAACTACTCCAGATGAACCTCAAACCCAGGATATCCCTAGCACAGACTCCATGACGGAGCTTTATAGGCTCTGTGATGACTTGCGGCAGGAGGTGGCAACACTACAGGGCTCAGCAGATGCTCTTCATTCGGAGAATGCCAGGCTACAAGTAGATGTTGCAACATTGCGGTCTCAAGTAGGGTCTTTAACTACTCAGCATACTGCGCTTCAGCTCGCCAACTCCCAACTTGCAGTGGAGAAGGATGAGGTGAGAACAAATGTATCACATTTTAGTACTTTGTCATGGTAATTAGTATTTTCATATTTTGTTTAGTATGTATGAATTAAAGTGTCATTGAATAAATAAATCTGGTGGAATAGCATACAACAGGACATTGGATGCAGGAGAGATAAGAAAGGTTGAGGGCATGTTGTCGCTGAAGTTTTTGAGGGACATGCTAGCTGTCACCAGAAGAAATACAGGATTACAAATAAATTGTAATATATTTGGAAGAAGGTATAGAAAAGGTGGATAGAAACAGATAAAAGGGACAAACACAATATGTTTTTAAGTTTCTATCCATCTTTCCTATACCTTCTTTCAAATATAATACAATTACCTCATAAAGTGATAAGAGGTTTCCCTTATAAAGATATGGGATTACAAATAAAGATGTTCAAGCCAAAAGAGGTATATGATAGAGGTGTACTGATTCAGTAAAACCGATTACCGATACCGATTACAGATTCTTTTAATTAATTGTTCATGCTACGATTATTTACACCGATTAATCCCGATTATCTATTAATAACTATTGGGTAGTTACTTAAGAGAATGATAACAGTTAATTTAATTAATTAATACAAAAACATTTTATGCATACAAAAATATATTTTATGCCTAACCGGCGAAAGTTGGAACTAGATTGTTAGTTTTATCAATGATATGAACTTATATCTGGTTGTGTAAGTTTTGCATAGCCCTCAACCCAGATTTAGTGTGTACATAAGTGTTTTTTTTTTTCCTTCCCCCCCCCCCCCC
>CABFWO010005592.1:0-34167 GCA_902155825.1 Timema genevievae | reverse complement strand
CCCCCCCCCTTCTCGATTCTGATCACTAAACTCCTGCCTAGAAAATTTTGATTTAAATTTTACTTTATAAAAACACGATTAATCGACATAATAATCGCCGATTACAATAATAATTGCCCGAAAACGATTCATTTGTATCCGCATTGGTACACACATAGTATATGAGGAAATATAGGAATCAAGAGTGAGATGGTTTGGACACATAATGAGAATGTTAAAGGAAAGAATCAAGGAAAATGGAGTTGAAGTTTTGGGGGGAAAGTCCACAAATGTGCGGGTGAGAGGATAAGAAGGAACTAGAATAAGGGAGGAAGAAAAGAGGACACATTTCATAATAATAGTGGTGATGGTGATGGTGATGGTAAAAAGAGTGAATAGGAGCTGGCTTCAATGATACCAAATTAGTTGTTTGAGGATATAAATTTTTCTCAATATAATTTCACCAAAGGTTCTGCTATTAATATAATTATGTGAATGAGAGATGGAGTGTTTCAACATGATTTATGATGACAAATATTTGGTTTGGGTGGTTTCCTCTACTTTATGATTGATTGATGTGCCAGTTCTCATCTTAACTGTGATCTATTTCATTGGGTTCTGTTAAAGTATTCAACACTTTAACTAGTATTCCTCAAAGTTGATGTTTAGTTCTAACTAAATATTCACACTTATTTTAAAAGAGTTTTCTAAGATTTTAATGTTTTGTAGCTTGTGAAGGAAAAAGGTTTGCAAAAGAGTGCCCACCAACAACTACTGTTGGATCAAATGACTCTTCAGTCACTCCATGAGCAGCTGTCGACTGAGTATGAGTCCTTGCAGCAAGAGAGGGACTCGCTCAAGGTGGTGCAGCGTGACCTCAAACTGGAAGTGAGGACACTGAAGGAACAGAACGCCACTCACGCAGCCGTGGAGCAAGAGAGAGACAAGCTGAGAACAGAGTCAAGGTCTCTGGGAAACTTGCGGGCAGAGCATTCCAGTCTTAAGGTATTTCCTTGTCGTTTCTACTTTTTCTTGGTTAGGAAGAGTCGGATCAAGGGGAAGGGTGTAATATTCTTATTTTTACTATTATTATAAATTATTGATATTATATGCGCACAGCTTAGCAGTTTTGATTTTGTAGAAAGGATCCTACACCACTTATATATCATATTGCTCACCTTTCTCGCTTTTAAAATGGTTGCCTGGGTGACCTGGCAGTCTAGGGGTAAGGTGTCTGATTTCTGTGCTGGGGGTCCGGGGTTCAATCCTGGGTCCAGGCACAGATTTATCCGATTGCCAAACCCCTCCTTCACCTCTAACAGGACGTGTATTAATCACAACTTTTGAATGTTTGTAATGTCAGGCCTCCACCGTGGTTCGAATCCCACGTTAAACTGTAGGTCCTCCATTTCATCTCACAATCACCCTACCATTACACATTAGCATAAGTGCGTATAACCTGAACGGGTAGTAAGACGCTGTGCTAGTAATAATAAAATGGTTGCCACAGCATATTTCAGGTTATTAATTTTAACTTTTTTTTTCTACTAAAATTTCCATTCAATTTTATTAAAAAATTAGTGTGTGTTGCATAAGCATATTACCTTTGTAATATTGAAAATAGATAGGGCTGTGCCGATTCTGATACTCAATTCCTCGATACCCATGGTATCAACTAGTATCGCAATAATCAATACTCTATGCTAAAAAACCTCGATACCACTCTTCAATATTCAACACGGTTGACTCCTCAAACAGTTGATTTTGAACGTTAGTGGATAGACATTAGTTACTCGTAGTTTCTTTGTCCTATTATTCTGTTTGCTCAGCTCTAAGCTCAATATAAACAAGCCATTCCTTTGCAGCTTATAATCATGGTAATGGTCGACACAAGGTCGATTTTCATTTATCAAAAGGAACTGTATTTCAAAAAAGAACCTAAGGAGAACACTTAATTTGTATTGAAATAGCCGAGTAAATATTCACTTCAAAAGGTCAATTTTCCTCAGCACTTTGACAAGGGAGTGGTGAGCAAATGAATCGGCCAGCTCACAGCTGCATCGTATTTCGTCGCTATACTTATTAACGAATGATTTTAAAATAATCCACATAAAATATTAATTATTATATATCGATTGTAACTATTGTAACCATCTTCACCTTCAATTTTGATAGTCTTCATAATTAGTTTCACCAATATAGCTTTTATTCTAAATATCTTTTCACTTAAGAAAATGATTAAATTAATCTATTAAATATTGTGAAACGATTAAAAAGAAAAAAAAAAAATTGTTAAAAGTTAAAACATAAAAGCTTATGAGTTTTTAAAAAAACTTCAGGTTAAAAATTTTCAAAGTTTTTTTGAGTCCATCCGCAAATATTATCGTCAGTCATATCATTTATGACTTTCAATGATATTTCCGTTTCCATATTCCATTTGCTTCGTACTTGAGATCGTTTTCAAAATGAAATTCATAGTAATAAACTGATACAAATTTTTTCTTGTTTTCCTTTTTTCTGATAATCTTTTCAAAATGGAACGTTTAAAAAGCGAAGTGTGGCAGTATTTTGATATATGTGAAAGTGATGTGGACTATGTTCCTTGAAAATTCTGCAAACACAAAATTTTATGGAGGGGAATGACTCATACCACTTCCAACATGTCTAAACATTTAAAAATTCATGAAACAGAAGTGCTTTCAAAATGAGGATTTATTTAATTTCATGTTGAATGGTATTGAATAGTGTATCGAATATCGAGGAGATGAATTGATAGTATCAAGCAAGGTATCAGAATCAATAAAAGTAGGTATTGGCCCACCACTAAAAATAAACTAAAGGAATGGAATCAATGATCAATGTTATCAGCAGAAGGGGGTTGAAACTAAATATTTATCGGTTCTGGTTATTGTTTCAGTTCTTCCAGTAAACATTTTAAAGTTTCAGTTCTGGGTCCAGATAGATAAAAATACAAAACTACGGTTATTTTTGGTTCTTAATTAAATTTGAATTCATGTTCCGGTTCTTTTAATTCATTTATTCAATAATTATACTACCAAAAAACCAATAACAATCTTTATGAACCTAAATATATATTGATTCCAATTCCGGTTCTTCGTCAATTTTTTTAAGGGTTTCTGATTTCTTAAGAAAATTGTTAATTTCACTTATCGGTTCTGGTTTCGGTTCCACATCCTGATCAGAAACTAATGATCGGCATCGACCTAATCATAAAATATCTGATCGACTCGGCCCTCATTTATAAATTAAAACTATTTAAGTAAAGACAACTTTTTCCCACTTTTAAGGTATAGTTATTTGTTTTAGTGATCTTCTATAATTTGATTGTGTTAAGGATGATTTTCGTAACCTATTCACGGCGAGTGAGAAGCTAAAGTTGGAGTTTCGCAACCTTCAAGAGGAGTATAGGTCATTGCGTACTGACAGCGGTAACCTGAAACTTCTTAATTTGGAACTGAAGGGAGAGCTGACGAAACGTAGCGACCATGTCACGATGCTTGAGGTGGAACTCTCCAAACTCACCAATAGATGTGAAGTGAGTAATGCTATTTTGTTAAGAGTTGAGTGGAAAAGTGAGTTATTATGATAATTTTACTTTTTATAATGTTTTATGTTAACATTCATTTAATCACTGAACCTTTCACTTTAATTAATAAAATATTGATTTATTAACCTTTCTGAAACTATAAATTAAAGAACACATATATTTAAAGTACAGCAACTATTCTGATACAAATGATGTAACATGACAAATTTAATTCTAGTAAAGTGAATGTACAGTCTGATTTTCTTAGGAAGCTTGTTATTTGAAAATTGGAAGGCTAGACAGGAATTACATTTTTACTGCGGGACGGGATATGAGTCAAAATATCGAGATTAAGACAGAATCAGGCAATTATAAAAATTGAGATATTTAATGTGCACTTTCTGAATCCAACTGATTATACCAGCCGTTAATTCATCACTAAAAAAGGAAGCCCACATTTCATCAATAATAATTTTTTTGGTTAGACACCTTTTAAAGGTTCTTTAATTTAAAACCCCATAAACCCTTTGAGTGCCAAGCTATTTTGCTGAAAAACACAGGATTTTGTTTAAATTTTAATAACATATTAGTCTTTGAACTTCTCGCACTCAAATTTTTACATAAACTAGCTAACATGCTTGCCAATCCGATTATATAATTATACATATGCTTTTTTAATGTTTAAATATAATTAAAAAAATTACTAGCCAAGATATTAAAAAAATAAAAATTACTGTTTTATTTAACATAAATTTTTAAGCTTTGAAAATTTAAATAGCTTGAAATAGAATAAATCACTGAAAAGAACATAAAAAACCGAGTAAATAACAAAGTTTACAACAACAAAAAACTTTATATTTCAAGCTAAAATTTGACTATGCAGAGCAGCTATTTCAGTGACCATCAACTTTAGCAGGGTTATAGTAAAATATAAATAATTGGCTTGGAATCAGAAGAGGAGCAACACACACACACTCTCTCTCTCTCACTCACTTACTTCAAACCTGGTACTTCTGCATGAATATGAAGAGGTTGTGGTGGATTATCCTGATCTTCAAGATTTATTTCATTCCTATAGGATTCACTCGTATTCACACTTGCCTTATCAATGTCAGCTGCCACTTCCACTTGTTCCAACCTTTCACCTTCACTAGAATATAATTCCTGTTCAGTTTCCTTATTTACAAATTCAGAATCACTGCTTTTATAATCACTAACAAATTGAACACTCTCGCTTGAGCTATCAATAAATATTGCAAGTATTTCTGTGTCTTGAATCACAGCTTTCCTCTTAGTAGCCAACCCTCCAAAAATTTTTGAAGACATCCCTCTCACAAAACAATACCATCCTGGTCTACACCAAATCAACACCATCCTTAAAAGTGATTACAAATTCCTAAATGGTTTCAGCCAGACACAAAACCTTCTTAGTTCACCCCCAAGAGTCGCTTTCAAACGGCCACCCAATCTCCACAATATTCTAGTCCATTCCAAACTTCCTGACCCCAAGAGAATCTGAGAAGAAAGACCGACTACCAAAGGTTCATACCCCTACGGTAGCACATGTGGAAATCACCTACCAGCTACATCCATCAACAGCAAAGTAACTAAATAGGAATACAAGATCTCTGGTTATTTGGTTATTACAACTGAAAAACTAATAACTTGATATATCAACTACAGTGCAAATCTTGCGATGCAGAGTGTATAGGCCTTACTAAAGGTTTTCTCAGACAACGAATGAACAATCATCGTTTCGACACAAACCACAAAGATCTGGACAAGCCTGTACCCATTCATGCTGGTACCCACCACCAGGACTTTCAAACCTGCTACACCACCAAAATATTAAGAGTATTTCCAAACAGTGCAACAGTTCTCAACCCAGACGGTGGGAACTGGCCTACCAATGAATTACCAAATCAAGATTACCACCAGGCCTCAACAGAAGATAGTCTATTTCATTCTTCTTTCTATAAGATTAACGTTTTTCAAGTTATTATTATTATTTATTTTTTTACTGTTCTTGTTTTTTTTAAATAAGTCTATACAAATACTAACCATAGCCAAGAAATTTATCTTTACTCCCAAAAACAGTTGGCACATTTTGTTTCTAACAGTTTTTCTTTAAATTCAAAATGGAGTAATCCAGTATTTGTATTATCTGTACTCTCTTCTTTCTGTTTGATAAAGGCAACAATGCCGAAATATTATTCTATTTGTGTTAAACTGTGTGTTTGACTACTTCTAATATAGAAGACAGAAGACAGGAAGATGTCACCTTTGTGCATTGGATTCTTCCCACATTTTTCCTCTTTCCCTAGGTGGGCTTTCTTCATCAAATTTACTCTTAGTAGTTTATTTTTCCTTTTCTTTAGTTTTATCAATTTACTTTATTATAAAAATATTTCTATAATGCCAAATTTGAGTGACTTTCAAATCAATGTTGGTGGCCGAAAATAGGCTTCTTTTAAAATTCAGGGTATAGCTAGGCCAGCTTGTTACTTTAACTTGTGAACTGTTGTTCTATTCAGATCTTGCTGCACATGAACACAGGTCTAGAAGATGATCGTAGATCATTGATGGAACATGTATCTCGACTGCTTTCACAGTATCATGAATTGTTAACCCATTCCTTAGAAGACAAGGAACATTTCCACTGTGAAGAAAAATTGTTCACGTGAGTCCACATTCTTTATTTTGAGTGTCATTAAACTAATAAATGTTGATATTTTTGGTATTCGATATAATTAGTGTATAGTTACAGTGGTTGGAACCAAGGACCCTCATATCCTCAAGGGCATTGCTATACTATGTATTTTTACCGGTTCTGCCAAACTAGTCCAATTTGATCGGAGTGTAGAAACAAAATGTTTTAAATTAAAGTTGTTACACTACTGCAGTGATACCACACTTGCTGGAAGCTACCGAATAACGCTGCGGTGAGGTGGGATAACCTTACAACCAGATAGATGCAATGATACATTAAGGAGTTTCGAGATCCAAGAAAATATTGAAGACAATATTTTTTAAAAAATAATTAAATGTTGTATTGTATCTCTCTTTAGAGAAAACCTCTTTTCGCTTTATGAGGTAATTGTACTGCATTTTTTAAAAGAAGATACAGGAAAGGTGGATAGAAACATATAAAAGGAACAAACACAATATTATTGGAATTTGTTTTATAGATTCAAAACAGTACTGCTTACTGGTGATTCTGCCCCAAAATTATTATAGGGAAAATTTAACCAAACCCCAAATTATTAATTCAACATTTAACTGAATGTATTAATGTTATAATGAATGCATTTT
This sequence comes from Timema genevievae, assembly GCA_902155825.1. Taxonomy (NCBI): domain Eukaryota; kingdom Metazoa; phylum Arthropoda; class Insecta; order Phasmatodea; family Timematidae; genus Timema; species Timema genevievae. The sequence continues at coordinate 27,329 of CABFWO010005592.1, read as the reverse complement.
AGAAAAAAATGTTAACATTTAGATCAGGGGTTTCCAAACCGTGCATTGCGATGCCCTGGGACATCGTCGGTCTTGGTCCGGGGTGTCGCGGCTATAAGGAAAAACTAAAACTTATAATGTGTAGTGAAATGCAACATGTGAATTATCAATACATATACTCATAAATATTTTAAAGAATGGAATAAATCATACAAGAAAAACTGCCATCAAATTAAATTTGGGGAATTTTTTTTTTTTTAATTTTAGGTGCAGGAGTGTCACATGGAAAATCTGACATGTTAAGGGTTGCATGGTCTCAAAACGTTTGGGAACCGCTGATTTAGATACTGTAACTATTTTCTTTTATTTACCTCTACTCATAGTTCCTGGTCTCTTACTACTACTAGTGTTATAAAACAAGGTTCTTGAGAAGATATTTGGTCCAAAAAAGGATGAAAATACTGGGGTGGAGAAGGTTACATAATGATGAGTTAAATATCCTGTAGTCATCACAAGACATTGTTAGGATGGTCAGGTCTTGCAGATTACAGTGGGTAGGACATGCAGCGCAAATGGGAGATTCTCAAACCTTGTTCAGGGTACTGACTGACAAACCCAATAGGAAGACATAGACACAAGATGGGAGGATAAAATTAGAATGGACCTGAAAGTAATAGGGTGTAATTTGGTGGACTGGATATATTTTTTTAATTATTATTTATTATTTAGCACCGCGTCTTACTACCCATTCGGGTTATACGCTGACTGGATATAACTAGCTCAAGATAGGGGATAGGGTGTAATGAGGTGGTTTGGATATAACTAGCTCAAGATAGGGATAGGGTGTAATGAGGTGGACTGGATATAATTAGCTTAAGATAAGGATAGGGTGTAATGAGATGGACTGGATATAACTAGCCCAAGATAAGGATAGGGTGTAATGAGGTGGACTGGATATAATTAGCTCAAGATAAGGATAGGGTGTAATGAGGTGGACTGGATATAACTAGCTCAAGACAGGGCTAGGGTGTAATGAGGTGGATTGGATAGAACTAGCTCAAGATAAGGATAGGGTGTATTGAGGTGAACTGGATATAACTAGCTCAAGATAGAGATAGGATGCAATGAGGTGGACTAGATATAACTAGCTCAAGACAGGGATAGGGTGTGATGAGGTGGACTGGATAGAACTAGCTCATGATAGAGATAGGGTGTAATGTGGTGGACTGGATAGAACTAGCTCAAGACAGGGATAGGGTGTAATGAGGTGGATTGGATAGAACTAGCTCATGATAGAGATAGGTTGTAATGTGGTGGACTGGGTAAAACTAGCTCAAGATAGAGATAGGTGGCATACTTTTTTTAAGTACGCCAATTAACTTTAGTTTTAATGCCAGATATTAAGTTTGTTCCTTTTATATATTTCTATCCACCTTTCCTGTACCTTCTTCCAAATATAATACATAGATTAAATAAGTAACATTCCAATTTCCTCCTACGTTAATAATTATTTATGAAATTCGAAGGTTAAATAAACATTCACATTGGTAAAATAGTAGATTCAACCTATCTCTAGTAATAAATAAATGTGTGATTAAGTTGGGGTGTACAAAGTTTTAATTGTTATTTTATTCTATTTTGGCTGCAGAGACAAGGTCAACAACTTGTGCCGTCAAAAGGAGAAACTGGAAGAAAAGATCATGGAACATTATCGCAAGATGGAGAGTTGTTCTACAAAAAAGTTAGTTTTTTTCACTAAACTTCTTGCTATTTTTTATTAGTAATGTTCGAGTAGACATTTTTTACTTTAGTTTGAATAAAATTGTCGTGTTTTATTCAAGTTTGAGAAATACAGACACTTGTTGAAAATTTTCGGAAACAAAAAACTTTGAAAAATATTTGGATATAAGATGGGTGAACAAATAGAAGAATTGTGAAAGTTACATAGTGAAGACTTTTATGATTTTAATGCCTCCCCAAATATATTAAAGATAGATTACTGATTGGATTAAGGTGTCTCAGAAAAGGGTTGATTTGCGAATTTATGTTCTGTTGGCCATTAACTTTTGAGTTACTTTAAGGCTAGAGAGTGAGTGAGTTAGAGCAATATTTGTACTTCATATATTTTTATTGAATTTTTGAAAAATATCCATGCTTAAATTACAAAAACAAATATAAAATTTTAAGAATTTAAATTTAAATTTTTAACAAAATTTAAAATTGTTGCAAAAGCTATAAAAAAAATTTCAATGATATCCTAAAATTGAATCATAATAATTTTATTCAAAATGTTTTAGATAAAATCAAAACTTCCAAGTACCTACTCATATTTATCAAATTTTGGAAAAAAATAATTAAATTGTGTTCTAACAACTACCAAAATTCAACTCGAACTAGAATTTTCGAGCACTCATACATCCCTAGTTTTTATACTGAAAGTTGAGATTCAAGATCCACCTGATAATCTTATTTTAAGCTTTAGGCCTTGTCTTAGGCAAATGTTGGTGATAGTTTTTGAAAAAAGTCTAGTCTTATTTTGTATTTGACCTTATGCAAATAAGTTTACATTTTTTAATGCTAAATCTGAATAAACATATCTAAATCAATGGTCAATAAAAATTATTTCAAATTTTCAATAAGTACATATATACATGCAAAAGTCGTAATCAAATTAAAATCTATGTTAGTAATATAAAGTTATATATATGAGCTTACTCTGTCCAATTGTTTTCATTAGGAAAAGTTTTGGTGCTACACTTGTGAAGCGAGTTAGAAAGGCAGGCTCAGACTTGATCAACAAAGTACCTCGAGTGAGTAGTATATCATAATTTCAATATTTCCTTTGTGTACAAGTACTATTGTAAATATTTTACTACTTGAAATCTCACTTATTAGTCACATAGAAGTTCTTTATATTATATCTGGAAGAAGGGGAATAGAAACATATAAAGGGATTGAATACAATTTGGTTTTTATGATGAAAAGAAGAATACATTTCACACTTTACATTGTTGCCATTGGACAAAGAGGTAATGCATGCCTCTTGAAGAAAATCGATAGCTACCACGCATTCCCTCACTTTAGGTTTCATTCTACTGAAACTCATCAGGAGAGATTGTGAAAAGTGAAACCCAACTTCCTAAAAGAGTAAGCAAAAAATACACTAAAGGTAGAAAAAGAAAATTGGTAAAGAATGATGTAAGTAAAACTTCTTTTCGCTTTATGATGAGGTAATTATATTACATTTAGAAAAAGATAAAGATAAATTAATAAAAACAAACACAATATGGCTTTTACAATGAATAGAAGAACACAATTTACACTTTACATTGCTAACAGTGGATGTTTATATCCATATTTCCTATTCTTCTAAATATAACAAAACTTACCCCATAAAGCAAAAAGAGGTTTTCCTTACAGATAAATTTAGTTACCACTTGTAGTTTTTCAATTGTTTATTCCAGATGCAATTTAAATTCAATAATGAAGAACAATTTTATGAAAAGCCAAAAAAATGAATCTTTTTTTTATCATAAAGTTATTCAATCTTTCAAGAAGGCAATATTCTTTGCACTAAGTTCAGATAAGTTCAAATTAGCTAACTTAATTGTATTTTAGAGGTTAAACAGAGAAAGATTTTTTTTCTGACAGCTGAAAGCTATAAATAAAGTGAAAAAACAAACACTTCAGTTAGAATAGTCAAACATTTTAAAGAAAACATAACCCAGGTATAAAGTTAAGCAATGAGGGAACCCAATGTTTAAATAATTATACAATAGTTAAAATTGAAAAAATAAGGAAAGATAAACTAATTAAGTGAAGATTGAGTGAAGGAAGCTAATCTGTGGAAAGAGGAAAGATTTGGGAAGAATCCAATGCACAAAGGTGACATGCCTTTTGTCTGTCTTCTATAGTAGAAACAATGTGTGATTGTATAATTTTTTCTACTATAGGAGCCATAAGAAAGAGGTCACCTTTGTGCATTGGGTTCTTCCCACATTCTTTCCTCTTTCCATAGATTAGCTTCCTTCACTCAATTTTCACTTGGTCAATTTTTCGTTATTTAAATCAAAACCTAGGTCTAGAGATGGGCGATAGCAACTGGTTTTCTTTAATAACCTTTGTGTTCAATGGCAGCAATGAAGTGTGTTAACTCTGTTCCTTTACACAATTTAAAATACATATTCTGTTCTAGCCTCTTTTTCTTTTCCATCCTCTTTATCCTGTTCCTCACTTCTTATAAACATCGGTATCAGAATCAAATTATATGGAAGCAATAGAAGTACAGTATAACCTGCTTCGGTGGCTGCATGGTCTAATGTGTCATTCTCAGACTGCCTATGAAAGAAATATCAGGATTCGAGTCCAGATCAGTTGTACTGAAGGTGGTTTTCCCAAAATGGTTTTCCACGCAAATGTGAGTACAATTCCTCTTAATTTAACCATCCTCATCCCTATCTCATTAGTATAATTAGTCAAAAGGCTTATAACTTCTTTTACTACCCTTTCGGGTTATACGCATATGTACTAATTACACTAATGATTTAAGGATTGTGGAAGGCTTACTTTAGAGGAAATGCCCCTGCATTTGCGTGGAGGGAGTAAGAAAAACCACCCTTAGTGCACCCGACTGGGACCAAACCCTGATCGCTCCGGCTTTGGCAGTCTAGTCCAACACGAGATTAGCGTGTTGGCCACACGGCCACCAAAGTGGGTGCTTATAACCTGAACATATAGTAAGACGAGGTGCTAAACAAAAATAGAAATTAGAAACTATGTCATCTAAAGTTATTAATGTTCTTTTTTGTTTCATTTATATTATTGTAGAATCGCCGTTCCTGGCATGAAGGGTCTCGTCTAGCAGAGAGCAAAGTGTCCTTATCACATGTGTCAGACTCGGAAGGAGAAAATGAGTCTGATGACAGTAGTACAGAGGACCACAAAAATAGAACATTGACAGGTGATGAATATTAACAAACTGATTTTTATCTTCAAGGTTGTCATAGGAATGTACTTGTACAGTCCAAATTTCATAGGAATTTACTGATTTCATAGGAATGTATTGGTACAGCCTAAATTCCATAGGAATATACTTCTACAGTCAAAATTTCATAGAAAAGTACTGGTGAAGAACCTTTTACTGCAGCTAGAAAAGTTATAAAATCCTCTTTCAAGTACTCATTTCAAGTAGTCATTGTGATTTGCAGTTTCATTTTTGATATATATTATCAATACCTATAAAATAACACTAAAATTAATATCACTGTTGACTTTTTTTTATATAAAAGTTTCTTCCTACCTAAATCCTATTATATCACAAGATTAACGCCTCATTTACTGGTAATTTAATTCCTCCCATGGCTTTCACTTTAGTTAAGTGACAGACTACATACTTACACAACACTTCTTTTTCCAAGTTAATTCTTGTAAAACATTAATAACGCCACCCACATCAGTAGTCACACTGTTGCTTTAGACTGGGCTACTGGTGACAGGGACTAAAAACGTTTTTTATACTGAGGATGTTTAGTATACAACTCTTCCTCCACATAAACATAGGCACATATCTAAATTCTTCCTTCCTCATACCTCCCCATTGGTGTAAAGAATTTAAATATGTGGATAGCTAAAAATAAAATCAAATTGAAAACCACCAGATCTTTTTGTCATAAGTTTTTTTCTTCTTTATATTAAGCGCAGAATGATTATGTCATTGCAGATGGCCAGAACCCAGAAAGATTCATGCAGAGTTCACTGAGTCTTGGCAGTGCAGGGACACGACGGGCAGTCTACTATACAGGAGAAGAGCACAATGGTACAAAAACCTCGCCACAAGAACCAACTGTAAGTAACCGTAAAACGGTTCAAATAATATTTTTGTGTGATCGTTATGAAGTAAAACTAATATGTGTAGTTGTGACAATGATCGAAAGATGCAAGTGTGAATGAATGAATGAAGAGTAAAGTCTGTTATTTATTTTCTTTCAACGACTAACCTAACTATCCTTTCAAGATGGCTTCCTTTCATTAAACTTACAAAAAATTATTTTACGCTGTTACCATACTTTTCACAAAGAGCTTTTTATATTAAAATGGCTGTGGGCTTAATTCATTATTATGTTTATTAACTGCTTCATTACTTAAAATACTTACAAATATTTTAAATACTTTATGATACAAATTTAATTAATTTTATACTATTAGTGAAGGCATGGTTATTATGGTTAAAAAGTTCCTACTTTTTAAGATAAATGTGCGTTGATACTGGTACTTCTGATCCTGATGAATAGACTACTCAATCACTCCCATATAGCATAGCCACCAGAGCCAGCATGATTTTCTATTACAGTTATTAACTTTCTGCTTATAACAATTAACAAACCTTCATTAGAATAAATTATCTAATAAACAATCAAGTAAACAGCACAAAATTATGAACATATAAAAGCAAACGAAACAAGGGACATAATTTTCTAGATACTTTAAACAACCTCGATCTTAGCAAATAGATTCAATTATTTCTTTAAAATTAACTTAATAGCCACATTAACACAAATTATCAATAGTGGAGTTCTTAAGTCATCTAGAGTCAGCCAACTGTTAGAAACTGACTTGCTAACACATCACCAATTCAACAGACCGATATTACTATTAAATTACGCTCTCTACTAAATTTGTTTTTTAGAATGTTTTCTAAACTGTTGGGCCAATATTAGCTTCTTTGGACATTTTCAGGTACTTAGGCAAACATCAATCTTGATAATATGAGATAGATATCAGCTACAAATATATTATATTTGCCAATTTGATTTATTTCTCAAGGGAGAAGATGACAATGTTTCATCTGCTTTCCAAAGTGCTGATAACCCTCCGGGTGACCCATCTGCATCCACACCACAGAATGACAGGTAAGGTGATGGTTCTGAACAGCAGATGTGGTCAGGTTTTTCTTTTAGTACCGCGTCTTACTACCCATTCGAGTTATATGGTGTCAGTTTTATTGTTTCATTTCATCAGCCGCTCTATGGTACTAAACTGCTGGTAGTCCAATTCAAATACTAGCTGTGGCCATAAAGGGGTTGCATAGTATGAGGTTTTTAGGATTGGGGTATTAAGGTGGGAGTGTAGGGAATGCGAGAGAAGGTAAGTATTTTTGTGGTTTTTACAGCAAAAACATTTTTTTGGCCAAAATAAATAAAGTATTTTTCAACATTTTCTTTGGTATACTTTTCTTCTCCGTCTTAATTACATGACCATACCATCTCAGTCTTACTTCCTCCACTATCTTACATACTTCCTGTGCCCCCATTCTTTCCTGAAAAACTTCATTCCTAATCTTGTTTCTCCTCATGACAGCTAACATGATCCTCACAAACTTTATTCCCATGTCCTCCACTTTCCTAGTCTCTCTTACAGTCATTGTCCATGTTTCTGCTGTGTATGTGACTATGGGTACAAAGTACGCCCAGTACAACCCTTCCTTACACTTAGAGGGAACTTCTCTTCTCCATGGCAGGTCTCTTACGCACCTAAAGAACAACTCTCCCTGCTGTACTCTTATTATTAGATCCTCTCTCCTTCCAACTTTCGCCTTAATCATACTTCAAAGATATTTTATGTTCTGTACTTTTTTCAGCTCTACTCCATCCCAACTTTATAGCTTTACTAGGCCTTATCCTTGTCATTATCATCACTTCACACTTCACCATGTTAATTTCATTCCACACCCTTTCACTTCCTTATTCCATTCCTGTAGCTCTCCTTATACTTCCTGTTCCTTCTTCCTCCATACAATCAAGTTATCAGCAAACATCACAGCTTTCTTCCTGGCCACTTTATTCATGAACATTTCCATTACCATTACAAAAAGAAGTGGTGAGAGGGCACTCCTTTGCTTCACTTCATTTTTTATTTGGATTATAATATATGTAAACCAATAAAAATAAGGAATAACAAACTGATGAATGAAGAAAACTTATGAAGGGAACGAGAACTAATAATGCACAATGGTGATTTATTATTACATTCTTCTGCATTCTTAACTAGATAAAGTTACACACAATTTGAAATACAAATAAAATGTCTATATAGGTATTTGCAATATTAGCTTAATCAAATAAAAGAGGTCCAAAAATAGAAGATAACCCTTTAAACAAACACTACCTTACTCTAGTTTGTATTAATAGAGAAACTAATCACACTTTAATTTGTTATTTCTAAAGTACAATATGTTAAAAAAAGTATTAATGAAAACAGTTTTTTATTCCCTACCCATATAAAATGCTTCTGTTAACCTAAATACTATCCCAAAGAAAGATGATAAAGCAGTAATTATTTTAATATGCATAGTTTACTTTTGCACAATTGTGTACTTGATACAGTCTTGCATTAAACTATTTGTTTTATAAGCTTTACAAGGAAATGCCTTGCTCTTCTTTATTTTTGCCTTCTAAATTTCCTTTCAGCAGCCAATTTTCTCATTTTCTGACCAACATTCCAAAGGTGAGCTCGAATTTGCTAGTCTTGTCAAAGTGCCGATCCTGAACACTAAGCTTAGGAAAGGCCAAAATTCAAATACTTGCAAAACCTTAGTATGTTTTCTTTTGTCACTACTACTCACAACCCTTTTGGTCTATATGCATACATTATAATTATGTTAATTTGTTAGGAATGAGAATGATTGAATTTAGAAGAAGTGTAGCTGCATTTGTGTGGAGGGATAATGGAAAACCGTTATGGAAAAACCACTCGATACACCTGACCGGGATTTGAACCCAGTCTCCCCGTCATTGGCAGTCTGGTTTACTGTGAGTGTGTTGCCTTAGACCAGTGGAATTCAACGTGTGGTACGCAAATATATGTTGGGAGGCACATAATATTTAATATATATATTATTTCATGATAAATAGTGAATAATCAAGGCCATATTTAGGATTAGCTACAAGAGACCTCGATGTTAAGGAAATAAATATGTGCCAGTTCAATTTAGAAGTTGCTTATAGAATATGTATAATTTGTATTATGCACCAACAACTTTGGGGGTACAAAATTGAAGAGAAATTATATTTGGGGGTACACGAACAAAAGCTTTAATACCACTTCCTTAAACCATTCGGCCACCAAACTGGTTGGTACTAAAAAGATGTACCATTCACAGTTATCTTTCTCAGTAAATAAGAGCAATATGGGTTGGTATTATTTAACAACAATTTATACACCAACGTTCCATAAAGGCCGATGGGGAATTTTAAGAAATCGATAAACAAATAATTTTTAACAATAATATTTTATCTCGAAAGATTTTTTCCTCGGTTACATTCCTCGAACAACAAGAAACTTCCAACCATGTTTGTGAGTTGCTGAGATTGATGTCTATGCGTTGCAGGTTTCTAGTGTATAACCGTATCTCTACAGTGATAGGGGCTGTGGAGGATAAGGGTGCTGCGCCAACCCCCAAGCCGCCAAGCCCCAGCCCCTCCAAGCTTGGCAGCTCTGACGACAACACTTCCAAGAAGGGGAGCGGTAAAACCAAGGGGAAGGGAGAGAGTTCCATTTGGTATGAGTATGGTTGTGTCTAATCATGAGAGATCTCTTACGAGCAGAAACTATTAATTACCTTTGAGCTCTATTGGAACATACATGCTGATCAAAATTGGCCCTTTTTTTGGGGTTAATTTGCAATAATCGAAATCAAGAGACTTTACCTTATATTATTAAGGTGAAAAGCTTATGCATTACACCAGGGGTGTGCGAAGTCCACTATCTTTAATTCGAAGCAAATTCGAATCGAATATATGAAATATTCTCGAAGGTGAATCAAATATGTTTTGATTGTTGTTTTACTGTTTGAAGAAATATTTTATGCTGGTTATTTATATAATTTTATGCACTAAATTTATTTGGAAAATCTTTTATTTCAATTGTTTTGTGCTGTACATAACAGCTCCGAATGGTAATAATTGACCACTGTTGGTGAAAATTCCTAGTTGTCGAAGGCAGAATTTTTTTTAAGCAAAGTTGACGCTGATTTTTGTTTTGAAGCTTTGCACACTCTTGCATTACACTATATATATATATAAATACATTTTGTTTACTACAGCTGTCAAAAGTAAAAATGCGGTGTGTTAACCAATTTGCATATTTGAACTAATAGACTCAGTTTCTATCATTTAGAATATTTCTATTTATTCTTTTACATATATTTTTTTGTTTATAATATTTGTAGTTCAATGAAAGGCACAAAACCTGCTACAATTCTCTAATTCCCAAGCAGACACAAAATCTAATCCCCTCACTCTAATTTTATTGAACATGATGTGATTACCACTTGAAAAATTATATTTTAAAATAAAACCAAAATATGCACACTCAAAGCCAGTCCAAAGTTGAACACATTTCTAATTTTTTTTGTGCCTGTAAATCTATTGTTTGGTTTGTTGTGACTGTAAAATTAATCTTCTAGAATTAATCATGCATTTTTCCATGTCTCTTGTGATGATCTGATTTGACATTTAATTTGTATCTTGATTTTAAAGTGGGTCTTTATATTCATATTTGGGTCATATTTATGTTCTTTACAAAACAATGTACAGTCTGATTTTAATAGGAGGCCTGTTATTTGAAAACTGGGAACTCATGTTGTCACACTGGTGTCAAAAATATTACAGTTATATTTATATTCATCTGTTTGTTTAATAATGTAAATTATACATTAATCCATATGGAGATATTATTGGAAGCTTTTGACAACTATTTAGATAAACTTTAAAACTATAAAATCAAATAAAACGTATTCATACATCGCTACATTTGAGTGACTTTCAATAAATGCTGGTGATCTAACATGGGCTTCCTATAAAAATCAAGATTTATTATTAGAATCTGGCCCCATATTCCATATTTTAGTCCAAACCAGGATTGACAGTATTGTTTTTTAAATTCGTTAATACATGTTATATTTATATACACAAAGTATATAGAAAACAGCTTTTGTTTATAATAATGAAAATATTAAGTCTGGGTCAATACCAACAATGATCTCAATAGTGTTTGAATCTGTATCAGAAATGGTGGTGTAACTAAAATAATCCCCCATTTAAAGACAAATCTTAATGGTGTCTTCTTTCATAATTAAAAATACAAGGCTAATTACGTATAGTGGAATTGTTAAATGAATTATAATTTGTTATAGAGCTCATATACCGCTTATTGAAGGTTTAACACAACAGAGATATAGGAATAACTTTACAGCCAGGCCTTGTATAATCAATGTAGCACAAACTTTTTTTTATCACCAATTGTAAAAAGATTTTTTTTTTAGGATTTTATGCTCAAATTTTTTCGAATCCTCGAATCTTGAATATCCTGAAGGATTTAAGGGATTCAAGGTCCTAACCCTGATATATATATATTACTTTTAAAATAATAGTTGAAGAACGTATCTACTACTCATCATCTGTTTAATAACCATAAAATATTAATCCAATACAAATAATAGTTTTATAACAATTCTTTTGAGATCAGACAAACTTGATTTTAGAAAACATAGCTAACATCAAGAGGTTAATTTTCTCATATTAAAAATTCTCTTGATTAAATTCTGATTCAACTTTTAAAATGGTGTCCTGGCGGTCTAGGGGTAAGGTGTCATACTTCTGTGCTGGGCGTCCGGGATTCAAACTTCAGTCCCGGCACAGATTTATCTGATTGCCAAACCCTTCCTTCATCTTTGAAAAGACGTGTCTTAATCACAACTTGTGAATGTGTGGAATGCCAGGCCTCCACCGTTGTTCGGATTCCACGTTAAACTGTAGGTCCTCCATTTCATCTCACAATCACCCTACCATTACACATTAGCGTAAGTGCGTACAATCCGAACGGGTAGAAAGACGTGGTGCTAATAATAATATCTTTTAAGATTTTTTTAATATATAATGTATAGTTATATATGAAAAAAGTGCATTGAGCAAAAACATTTAGTGATAAATAAAATGATAGAATATTAGGAAAATGGTAGAGCACAAATAAAAGTAACAACACTGACACATATTTAAAAACTTGTATTGTTAACTGTTGAGATTGTTGTTTGGCCAAATGTGTCAGTGTTGTTACTTTTATTTGTGCTCTACCATTTTCCTAATATTCTATCATTTTATTTATCACTAAATATAATGTATAGTTAGTAACAAAGTATTTCTAGCATCGACCTTTTCTTATAAATCTCTAAACAAAATAAATATATAATGTATCTTGTAAGCAACCATAGCAACAGTAGTGTATTAAGGACCAAGTGGTGCATTGAGTATTTTTAATGAGACCTAGCACCACTGAAGTACTTTTACTTTGCAAATTTGTTTATTAAATGAGTAAAAATATTCTTATATTGTTTACGTTAAATCTCTTTGCTAAGAAATAATTAGTAATATGATGTTAATAATATTATCATTATAGTTTATTTAAGCCCAGATTGGACAAAGCTACTAAAAAAACCCTCAAGTTTCTTGCCTACAGCGGTTTTGGGTCTTCACCCCCAAATCCCAGAATTTACAGTTCCCCAAAGGGTACTCATTATATTAAGGCTATACCGCTGCATATCAAGGTATGTGTAACTGTGGATTCACACGTTTGCTGTAAAACGAGAGCAGTGCTGATATTTGGTCTCCTGCCAGCTCTAATCCAACCACAAGAAGTTTGCGGGGCTACCATAGCCTGAACTGCTCGAGTAGAGATAATTTCAACTTTTCCAGCATTTCTATAGAAAACTCGCCAAGAAGACCCAGTCAGGGCATGCGCAAACTCTCAAACATGTGTTATTTATAAAAATAGCACATTCTCACAATGGCGTATCTCAAAAGTGATGATTTAAAAACGACAGTTTATTGGAAGCCATGAGCTTTATCGATGTCAAAATCAAACCCAGGCAGTAAGTAAAACATCTCATTTTATTTTAAATACAGTAACATGCACGAATTGTAATATTTACATTTTTATGTTTGACATTTCAATGCTTCATGGGTAAACAGAGATTCCCAACTTTCAGCGAGTGTGTACTTACTGTACTGCTTTCAAATTTCAGCATACTTGTGGAATCAGCTTAAGGAAAATGCTATTGATCCAGTCTAACTATTTATGAAAAAGTGTTTATATTCAGAACTAGAACACAATAAAATAATTATTTTCACTTGCATTTATAAAGTGTTGTGTGCACAAATAAAATAAAACACATTTTATTGTTACTGAACAAGAAAATCATTCAAAAGAAAATGACAAAAAAAAGAACAATTTTTGTAAGCATTTATATTTATTAGCTATCATAAGACATAAAATTTTAATAATTTATATTTTTATCTTTTTATCACTGCACAATATACTTTTATATAGTAATGAAATATATTTTTTAAATGTAATTTATATAATATATTAATTTTACAAAATCGATCACAATTACACATGTTTAGTTTCATTGTGTAAAAAGTAAAAACGGTAAGCATCACTATTAGTACCATGTATTTATAATGTGTATTATTTATACTGCCTAGTGTCTTAGCAATGTTGCTACTATTTATCGTGCCTAACTTTTCATAAGAAAGAACTATATTAGTGAATGTAATTAAGCTATGTTAGTTGACTTGTGTATTAGCATAATAATGTTTTACCATATTGGGTTTAAATTTGAGGATTACCTATGCTTGTGCATTTACAAGCTATAAATATAAATCAGCTTAACTTAGTGATGCAACAATTACAGATTTAATTAAATATCAGATTCTTTCAATAATATAATAATTTCATTATATCTTATAAACATTCAATAATATGTGTTTGAATTTGGAGGGATCGCCAGTACATTTACCTGAGTGATAGTGGAGTATAAATAGTTTGGGATAACTTTCACTGCCACATACAGCTTCTTCATTCTACACTCTTAACCTGAACAAGCTGAAATCTTGACCTTACAAATGTGTTTATGCATATATTTTTTTACTTTTTGAAAAAATATTCTTAATTCTACAATTTGTAAGTTTCATCACAGAGTATTAAAATGCACATTTATTTAAATAAAAAAAAAGAATTATGTGTTATTTGCATTACAATTAATATTATAAATATATCTAGAAATTGAATTACATAATATTCCAATACCTTATTGCACGATAGACAATATTCCTTTTACTAGATATTACTAAACTGTTTGCTCTTATTCAGTATATATATTTATTTTATTTATAAATTATATTAAAATAAAATTAATGGTTGGAGAATTTGTTGTCTATTCGCAAATGTTGGCATAATTGTTGCTAATGGTGGCGACCACTCGGTCAAAATAGCTCAATTGCGGGCTTACGCTATGGAGTTGTTAAAATAAATACACCCATAGTTATTCATTAATCATAAATCATAAAAAAAAATTTTTTTCAAAAAAGTCAATACTTACTCTGATTGTCCAGTGACCTGGTCAACTGAAATATCGGGGAATTTGCTTGATGAGGGAAAAGTCAAGGAATTTTATTAAATTTCAGAAATTTTTAGTATATTCAATATAAAATACATTTTCTATTGTAAATAAAAGTTGTGTATCTTTCTTCCAGTTAATACACACCATAATCCTCTTTTAACACAATTGTCCCTGTTGAACATATTAATCTCGATCCTCAAAGTCCAAATATGATTTTTGCGTTGTATTTCCACCCCTCTACTGCACGTCTTTGGCGAAAGTTGAGGTATGGCTAATCGCATGTGCAAGAAATTGATTAGTTTGTAGGAAGAAGAAACTTAAAAAGAATATGTCTCAACAATTTTAAACTGTTCTGGTGTGAGACAATATTTTAATGATGATCTCACTGAAATCTTACTTAGATCGCAATGCTCAGTAGCTGATCACTTTAGGTTGAAATCGTTCATAGAGTGACATAATTTTAGGATGTGTATATGTGTCTTAAAATAATATGTAGATATAGTTGCTGGAAAAGTTGTAAATTGGCTTTGTAAAACCTGGAAAATTGAGGGAATTTAAAGTTATAGATGGCTGGTCAATTCATTAATACTTGATTATAAAATTGCTTTGTTATAGGCCCATAGGTGTTCTTATTTCCCATTCGGGCTATACATACCAATTACACTAATGTGTTAGGGATTTGGTAGCTTGAATTTAGAGAAAGTCTATCAGCATTTATGTGGAGGAAGAATGGAAAACAATTTAGGTAAAACCACCCTTAGTACATCCAACTGGAACTCAAACCCTGATCTCCCTGTCATCAGCAGTCTAGTCTCTAGCGAGAGTGAAACCTTAGACCATTCGATGACCAAAGCAGGTCCTATAGTTGTTGATTATGAATGAGGCTAATTATAGTCATAAATATTTGTTGCATCACTAAATTAAAGGCTAAAACAAAAATAGCCAGTTAAATTCTAGGTGGTTTAAGTTGATAAACTATAAGAATTAGGATATAAAAAGTGAAAAAAAATCATCATTATGTATATTAATAAATATGTATTATAATATCAAAAATTGGTATGTTCTCTTTTAATGTAAAGTAAGGAAACACCAAGGAATGGGTAAATGTCTAACGTGAGTGTATTCACTCTCTCCTATCCTTGTAACCATCACCAATTCAAAGAATGATTTTGAATATCGTGGGGAGTCAAAGATCCACTATCTAAAGATCTAAGAATTATTGGAGCTTCCATGTATAACATAGCTAATGTAATATGCACAATTACCTATTAATATTTGGCATATGAAAGTTTACTAAAATTCTCTGAGAAATCTCATGTGATTTCATGACTCCCAGGGTATAGAAACTCTCAAAAATGTATTTAAAATAAAATAAAAATAATTAAATTCACATTGCTAAGTTAAAAAAAAAAGACACTAATTAAATTACATTAGAAAATTATCTTAACTTCTCAAAAAATGTTAAGATTCAATTTGGTATAAGACAAATATTTAATTTAATTTAATCCTATTTAGTCTCGAACTCATAATAGTATGTTTAATTCACAGTCGATTAAGACAAACATTTTCTTTATTGCTTAAGAAATCTATGTATTCCATGGTAAATATGATTTGTATGCTTATTACTTTTTTTTAATAGTAGGAATTGACCTATCTTTTTGTATATAAATTAGTGTCTCATTTGTGTCTTCCCAGAATTTATCTTAAATGTCTTGACTGTTAAGTACTGATTCATTATCCTAAGATTATTTTTTTTATTATATTATTTGTGCTTATATGCCACTGGTGTTAAGAAAATACTGATCATGCTTGTTACATCATATAGTATTTTATTGATACTCACTATCAAAGGTACATCAGTTCCCTTCTTCAGCAGAAGAAAGTAAAACACCAACCGTTTTACTCTTCTGCTGAAGAAGGGGTCTGATGTACCCCGAAAATTTAATAATTACATAGTTTTAGTTGTGAACTTTGAAGCCTACAGTTTTCTGGTAAGTGTGTAGGCCTTGTCCTTCTATCCTTTTTTTAATGTTTAATTTAAAATAGCCATTTGTCACCATTTTTCTTTTGTTTAGCTAATTTGTGTTAAACAGTTTACTAATAAGTCGTTATGTTTCAATATTCACATAATAATGATTATTGTGCAAATTTGGGGACTGGCTGATATACTGTAGGATGTTTACATGCTCTGTAGTGACATACATATATAATAAGGCTATCTTATAGTTTTTATTTATTTAACAATCAACTTCGGTTTTCTAATCGAATATAGGTTGGTACATCATCAGTAGTTCAAGTTGGCAGCACAAGTGGCATGAAGAACCAAGCTTTGGTTTTCATTTGCACAATTTTTTGTAATTACAGTGGTTTGGTGGCTACTTAGTTTTTGGTTTGGTTGTGTTAGATTTAAATCTCCAAATATTTAATGGGTATTTCCTGACTATTGAAACCAGTACTTGCCAGTGTTTTTGTGATATTTTTTAATTTATATTCTTTATTGTAATATGGTTCTTGGTTGGTCCAATTGTTTTATGTTTGCTGAGGTTTAACCGTGCAAGTGTGGCCAACATACAAAACTTGCAATTTCCCCTTTAAAATAATTAACCTATAAATAAATAACTGACCAAAATCCTGTGACATTGAATTTTATTCATCATAATTCCAAAATTTTACTTCAGGTCAACTTGTTGGTTATTAGTCGCCTATGAAAGGGTATGGATAAAAAAAAAGTCTTTCATATTTTAATTATATATAGGTACCTTTTTAAGCATTATCGGGTTAAAAATTTTTGTTTAAACCTAAAAAAAATAAATTAATTTATGTATCAACCCTTGATCTCTTTTTAAAGACATCGATAAATTGAATGTTTGCATTAATGTGTACTTATAATTTAGTAGACAATGTATACCCCAATTTTCTTATGAATGGACAGCTAGAAAGAGCTACTAGATCTACTTTCAAGTATTCATACATCAAGTCATGTGATCTGCAGTTGTCACTTTGGATATATCTTATCAATATCTATAAAATAATACTAACAATATAGTAAAGTGTTATCAATTTTTACTGCAAAAAATATGTTTAGGTTTTCTAAAAGAAACTTCAAATATCCATTTGTAAGAAAATCAAGGTATACTTTTATACTTTGATTTAGTTACCAAAAGGTTTATGAATAGTGTTTTAATCTTTTGTTTTAAAATTAAATTATTACCTTTATTTAGTTAAGTTAATATTTTAGTCAATATTATTTTTTTTAATTATCATTGGTGCAAATTATTTATCAGAAAGTGCTATTCAAACATATAGTTGATTATGTTATTCTAAGCAATGACCGATATATTTATAAACTGTAGATCATATACATTCAATTAATAATTTAGGCTAAATTTAAGGGACTGAAATTTTGTACTTATAGTTAAGATATTTTACAATACTATTGTATTTGTAGTGTAACTGTACTATTTTTGGGTATTATATATAATTGATTTTAGTCTTTATTTAATTTCATAAAATTTTTGTTGTTTTGAAATATATTTATATATTATTATTTTTTACACTTTTCATATTATTTACGGTTGTGTGAGAGACTGACTCTTATTATTTGGGACAGGACCAGAGAAAAGAAAATGTACTTAGGATAAGATAAAAAAACAAATAAAAAAATATTATATGACACTGTATTTTTAATTTTAGTACTTCACCGATTATTTGGAGGTAAACGAAAATGGAATAGTAGTGAATTGTTTTGTAAAAGTTACGAAAACTAATATTTTCATTGTATATTATCATTACTATTATTATTATTATTGAAGAGAGTGGTGGATATAGAAAGGATTCAATGAGAAGAGGACAGCAGGGAAAGTTGTTCTATAGGTATGTAAGATACCTGCAATGGAGAAGAGAAGTGCCCTTGAAATGTAAGGAAGTGGATGCCACACGGGTGGATGGCATCCCAAATGATCGGAAATCTATCCATTCCCGTAAGTCAGGCGAGATTGGCTATTTCCTGAAAAGTTTCGAGCTGGAAACAAAGCGTGGTTCATGTTCTAGTTACTGCTCATTCATCCCTGTTAATCTCTTTTGTATACAGTAGTAGCTGTGGGTAGGGTGTATTTTAATGCTTGTTGAGGGGTGTGACTAATTATACTCTATCAACAGTTGCTTATTAGGTTCAGCACACGAGAGATCTTGAAAGATTTAGAGGATGGATATATTCGACTACCATCAAACAATTTTCAAAAGTAATTTACTGATTAAAATGATTTCATTAAAAAAGTAATTAAATTAACTGTTTGATTTGTATTTTTCTGTATTTGTTTGAAATTTTAATATTAGATTCAATAAAATATGCCATTCACACATCACTACTACATTTAAGGGATTTTAATAACCGTAAATAACATTTAAGAGGTTCCAAACATGTTTTGTAGTTTTTTTACATTCTGCAAATAATAAAATATAAAACACCATTTTCAAAAGAAAATAACTTAAAAATAATTTCCATCAAAAAATATAGTAAAATTAACTATTCAATTTGTACTATTTGATACTTGTTCAAAATTTTGATATTCAAATTGATTTTAAAAAATTCTATTCACACACCCCTATTTATATTATGTTATTATTTGCATTTGTGATAGTGTGAATTTTTATCTGAATTTTGTTTTCACACAAATAACACGAATTTAAGTTTTTTCTAAATAAACACATTTTATTTGTAATTTGACAACTGCCATGTCATGCAATATAATTTTCTACGTGGTAACACTGGCTATAATGTTATGCCAGGGCTGTCGCCTATATCAATGTTTAATAGTATCTATGTTTGCCGATTTTAATGGTACAAAACGGATCACAGGATATGAGTATTTTCACGGATATTTAGGCTTTTTTTATGTAAATTTCATGATTTATACTTTAATCCATTTCAATGCTTTAATTTCAATTTTAATAAATTAATTTTTTGTTTTCAGCCTTTAAGAGATTTCACGCTAGATCCAAGCAAGGACATTAATATATATGGACCTTGCAACAAACAGTCATGTTTGGTCTAAACATATTTTCATAGGGGGTCATAATTATAAATAACATAGTTACTTACAATGTTAGATATCTGTTTAAAGCCATTTAATAGTTTCTCATTCATATTTGATCTTACGTATGTTTTAAACCATGTTCATCCTCACAAATTTTTTTAAATCAGATAGTTTTTATATACTATTTGGAGTGAACCTCCTTCAAAATTTTTTTGAAAAATTGTTCACTCTAGAAGCTATGAGAAGTCTTGGCCTTGATTTGTTTTTAATTAGATTCTTTTATAAGTCATTTAAAGTGTTCCTCACCTAGACATTTTTTAAATTTAGATGCCACTATAAGCTATTTAGAGTGATCCTCACCTTAATTTTTTACGATAATTATACACCTCTATAAGATAATCTTTGAAATGGTCTTCCACCGACAACATTTTGAAAATTGAATTATTTCAGAAACTAAGCTATTTGGGGTGGTCTTCTCCTGAAAATTCTTCAAAATGACATGCATCTAGAAGCTATTTGGAGTGGTCCTCCCCTAGACATTTTTGAAATTTGGATAACCTTGGAAGCTATTTAGAGCTTTCCTCCTCTGACTGTTTCTGCCAGTTATATGCCTCTAGTCTCTTAGTTCAATAGAATGCATCTAGAAGTCATTTGGAGTTTGATTTAAGGTCATATTTCAGCTTCATATTCGATAATATCAGAGGATTTGATATATATCGGGGGGGAGTTGTATTTATTCCAGGGGAAAAAGTTTGTTACTCGGTATGCACAACAAATATTAAATCATGAAAACGAATACTTTTTCTACACCTCTGTGAGTCGTATTGAAAATTGACTAAATGTGTACGAAAAACTCATGTGTGGACCCGGATTGAATGTGCGTAAAAAGATTTTTAAAAATGTATAATTTATCTGTTTTATTTTATTTCTAAAATTTTAACTTTCATTTTGTTTTTTGTATTAGTTTTCTAACTTTCACAGGGGGTCAACTGATCCACGACTGTCGGGACCACAGGTATTCCTGTGTGGAACACACAAATTCAGAAAAACATAAAGAGGAAAGTGTCTAGAATTTCGGGAAGTACCAAACGCCAGGCATAGGTAATCTCTCTGTTGAATATGACCAAGGAGGATTTGTCATATAAATTATTGGCAAAAGACAAGTGAGGAGGCAGTTTGATTACCATGTGCAAAAGTTGACTCAAAGATTTCTTGTGACATACAATAATGTTCTGACTGGCAAAAGAACCAAGCTTAGTGAAAATGATCTGGCCTCTATGGCAATGTTTTCATTTGAGTATTAGTATAGTTAACAAATAACAATGTAAGACAAGTTTATTTAGAATTAACTTTGCATGAAGAAATAAATAATAAGTAAAGTACTTATTTTGGAACAAGTCTAGAATACAATAGCACTGCTTTGATTAATAATGGAGTATGGAAATATAATTAAACACCACTGTATGCTCACCATATGCTAGTGACCTATTGTTGGTGTATAAATTGTTGTGAATCCAGGAACGTTCTAACTTTATCAGGACTAAATCCCTTTTTTTAATGTATACTCATTTGACTCTTATTTACATAAATAATATCACTTTAAGCAAAAAATATCATCACTTTTTGAAAATAAATAGCACCACTTTGCCCCTAAAAATAACCTCACCTTTTGCATGTTTCTAGTTATAACTTATACAAGTCTTACCATATTAATTTAAAAATTGATATTTATACCAGTATTTTTAATCTAAAATTATTCTAGAGCATAATTTTTTTAATTTCCTGTTCCCATTCTGATATTTTGACTCATTTTGTGTTTCACATTAAAAATATAATTTCAGTCCATCTTTAGAATGAAGTTATCCGGGAAAGAGTGGGGGTACATGAGATAGTAGAGGAAGCAAGACTGAGATGGCAAGGGCATTAGGTTGGAAAAAGAGAGAATGCCAACAAGAATGATGGAGATGAAGTATGTAGGACAAAGACTGGAAGTGAGACCAAGGAAAATAAGGAAGGAGCAGATAACAAAAAGTGTGCAAGTGAGAGAAGAAAGGAAGCAATTAAAGGAGGGAAAATGTTGGAAGGATTGAGGAAGATGGAGACATTTTACTAAACTGACCCGGCCACAGCCTGGATACTTGTTGATGCCAATTATTATTATTAGTATTTATTTTTATTATTTTTATTATTATTATTATTATTATTATTATTATTATTATTATTATTATTATCTATAAAATGTTAAGTTTGTCAAAATATGTACACTATTTCCTTAGACATTGCTAACACATTATAATGAATTATTCTGAATAAATAAAAGAAAAGTTAAAAAAGTAGCTGCATTACAAACTTGTTGACATCCTAAACCTTCCATTTCCCCATCCCAGCTGATAGCAGCAATGTAAAGTGTGAATTAAAAAAAAAAACGTAAAACTCAGAATATATCTGTTCCTTTTATGTGTTTCTATCCATCTTTCCTGTACCTTCTTCCAAATATAATTAAATTACCTTATAAAGCAAAAAGAGATTTTCCTTATAGATATATATTATTTTTTTAAGTGTTCCATATGAGAAAGTATGTACGATTGTGTCATACCATACAATTTCACACCTTTTTTATAAACTCGAGAAAAGAAAATGTTAATTTTATATTCAGGAAAAGGGTTAGGGGTGGTGTCTTAGAACCCATTGATTACTCCCCTGATGTTTGCTCGAATGAAAGTAACTGATCAATAACAAAATGTTTGACACACAAACTGTGTAAAGTGGTAACTTTCACTTCTACATTTTATAAAGTTTTCACACTTAACAAAGTGATACACCACCAATAAATTGACAAGCTGTAAATCAAGCAGGGTTGCTGCACACCTGGAAAACAGGCAAAACACATGGAATTTTATAAAAAAAAAAACTAAAAGGAAAAAACTGGAATATTTGTGATATTTGAACATTAAACTATACTCTTTAAATAGTAGGCCTTCACATAAAAATAACTGAAAAAATAACCATATTAAATTGCTTATCTTCCACCACCCACCCCACCTTTGTTTTCTCCATGAAATTTAAGGTTGTGTGAAAATTAAAATGTCATTCTTCTATACAACTTTCTAAATAAAGTTTCTGAAAAAATGGGGATTCCATCTGGAAAGCTTGGAAAATACATGTAATTTGTATGAATAAAATAATGGCAAATTCATATACAGAAGATAAACTAATAAACAATTGATCAACTGAAGAAGATAAAGTTATAGATTGTATGTACCCTTCATTTACCATGTAAAGTATCAAGCTTACTTCGAATTACTACATTTTTACATGTATATCTTATAATATAGGCCCATAATGCAAACCTTTCAGGGTAAACAGAGTTAACTAACTTTGATCAAAAAATCAACTTAATTTCCTTTATGACGTTATAACTGCCAAACACAGATTTTCCTCTAAAGGTTATTTAAAAAAAACTTTGTAGACATCCCTTTCAAATGGCCCAAAATACTTTATTTCGAGTCCAAATTTTTATTATGATAGACGAGTAACATCAATGATCAATGTGGTTCATTATTTTATTTTACTGTTTTAGGATCAAACTTGCACAAAATCGATATAGTTTAGGAACTACTAGCGTCTAAATGATGACCTGGCAATACTTTCCTTATGGAAGTTTGATTTAAGATTATAAAAAGACCATAAGATTAAATTTGTATTTTCTGTGCACAGATAAAGAATAAAAATAAAATTACGGTACAATAATTGTTTTCCATGTTATAATTTTACTATACATGTTATATTTTTACTATATATTTTTATATACTATCTTTGATATGTTTTCAAATATGTTATTTGAATTAAAAAAAATTTATGATCAAATTCCCAATACAAACACATTCTAATCTAGACAAGTATCATTAGCAACTACATAAAGTGTATTTTTGAGCATTAATTAAAGCTACAATATATTATAATTTTTTCTTTGGCTCGTGCAATGGCCAAGAAGACTAATAAATCAGTCTCAAATAGTTTGAGCTTACTATAGTTGGAGAGGTTTCATGTAATAGTAACTAAAATGTGTTAAATCTTTGAAATAAATTAAATACAAATTTTGGTAGCATTTAAAGAGTATTTTGATAAGGAAATACAAAAATTACAATCCATTTTATGTACTATTTCTAAAGGTGTTTAATGGTTTGATTTTTTTTAAATACCTGGTAGCTTCAAAAGAAAAAAAACATGGTCTAAACAAAAATAAAACTTTGCCAATAAAATTTTTAACAGCTTAAATATGTATTTAATTTCAATATTTGTTATTTTATGTAAATTAATAATTTATGTTCAATTGACAAAAATCCGTGATAAAAACAATGTGAAGAACCCTCTTGGAAGAAATGAGAACAAAGCAGACAGAGTGGTTTCCAGCTGTAATAATGTATAAATGTAATGAAATGAGCTCCTACCAATCTTCAGCTATGCAACACAAATGTATGTAAAATCGACTGAAAGTGCCTAACAATCATTGAATATATATGTACAATCGATATAATAGTGATGTTATGACTTTTTACATTGATTTACATTAATTGTCTGTAGTATAAGGATATGGCATAAAATACAAGTACATCGCCTGTTGGGTATCTGCATTATAAGCAACAACAATTTTCATTACCTCCACAGCTTTAGGCATTTTGCTGTTCTATTGTTTATATTTTCATGATATAATAAATTGGGCACTTTTTTTTCCTAGTTATCGTCCAAATTGTTCGTAGCTTCACAATTAGATGCCCAAAACACAGGGGCGAGTGATGTATGACCATCGCACCAGTTCGCAACGCTTCATGTTATTGAGTAAGATCCACATAATTACTGGTTTGGCAGTCCATAGCGGCTGGTCTCCTTTTGAATGGAACAGCTTCTACTATCACTTGGCTACCAGGTGCAATACCTTTAGGCAACACTGACAAAGAAGTCTGCAACAATGGCATAATATTGTTTTAAATTTCTAAAAATATTATTTTTTGAATAATTGTATGTTTACTACCAGAATGATCACTGTATTGACCCGAATATAGTATGGTGTCGTATATAATACGATCCTGATATTTTGGAGGTGTTCTACATGAAAAATAAAAAGGTCTTGAATCTACCATGGGGTAAAAAACGTTATGAATTTGACACAGTTTTATTAGGCTCTCTGAATACTTGTCTTAATGCGCAGGCACTGCTAAAAATGATTAATATCAGAAACACAGCACAGATTCCTCCAACAACTAACACTGACCTACTAAATTACCTTTACAGATAAATTGAAGGTTGGAATTTCTCCCTCTCTTGCACTCACTCAGTTGTGACCATGAGTTTATTATTAGATGTGCGCATGTGTGCAG
This sequence comes from Timema genevievae, assembly GCA_902155825.1. Taxonomy (NCBI): domain Eukaryota; kingdom Metazoa; phylum Arthropoda; class Insecta; order Phasmatodea; family Timematidae; genus Timema; species Timema genevievae. The sequence continues at coordinate 2,481 of CABFWO010005592.1, read as the reverse complement.
ATTCCTGCAGGTCGGCTAGTACAGTTAAAGTGTTATACAAAATATACCTCTTTGGGAATCTACCGGTTTTTAAAATTGAAAAATGCTAGACTGCGCATATAATACAAGTACAGTCTTGAGAAGGACATTTTTAGGAGGAAAATCTCTCACTTTATTTGGGCCAATACAGTAACCAATTGATAATCTAAGGAATGAGGACTCGCATTAACGTGTAAAACTACCTCAAGTCAATCCAGCCAAGATATTAACTTCAACCTAACTGCTTCTAACAATCCAGTCTATTGCTAATCTGATGGCTTAAGACTGCGTGATCAGTAATGAGGATTGAAAGTTAAACGGTTTTTCTTTTGTTTGAGGCACATAATAATTATTATTAAAAAAGGAAGAAGGTACAGGAAAAGGCAAATGGAACAAACACAATATGACTTTAACAATGAAAAGAGCATATACCTTGATTTTGGTATGAAGCCCCTTCTGGAAGTCCTTATTTGGTACCAGACATGTAATGAGGATGGAAAAGGATAGAATGTCAAAAAGAATGATGGAGAGAAACTATGTATGGAAAAGACCGTAAGGGAGATCAAGTAGGAGATGGGAGAAGCAGATAAAAGAAAGTGTGCAAGTGAGAGGAGAAGAATGGTGGAAAGATAAAAGAATATTGAGGTATTTTACTATACTGACACAGGCTGGAAATAGTGATGAAATCTAGGATACTAAGATAGCGAGTAAAAATCTACATAAAATCTAAATCTGAAGTTGGATTATTATTAGTTTGTACTACCTTTGGCTTTCTATCTGCGATGCTCATGTAACTGACCATCATAGTGCTAGTGCTGTGAGCCCACAAAAACTCTCCCGTGCTCTCATCTTGTGAACATTTGAGAACTATAACTCCACCCAGTCGATTGTCTACAGGAACATTACGGAGGAAAGGTGAATCTGAAACATACAATGTCACATACAGAAGAAGGGGTGTTCTATGTCCACTTTTTCATTTTGAAGCCAAGTTGAATCGAATATTATGAAATGTTGTCGAAGCCGAATCTGCGTTTGAATCTTTTTTAAAAAAAGTTTAATGTTGGGAAATAATATTATATGTTGCAGGGTTATATAACTTTAGATATAAAATTTTTAGGATAATGGAAATTGATAAAAATAAAGAAAAAGGAAAAATTAACTAATAGGTGTAAGTTTAATTAAGAAAGCCTACCTAGGGAAAGAGGAACAATTTGGGAAGAATCCACTGCACAAAAGTGACATCTTCCTTTTTTATATCTTCTACTATAATAGTATATTTATATTTACTGTCTATAATATTATATTGTATTTGGAAGAAGGTACAGGAAAGGTGGATAGAAACATACAAAAGGAACGAACATAATGAAAACTAAACGAAGAACACACTTCACACTTTACATTGCTGCCATTGGACAAAAAGGTAATGGTTGCCACTTGAAGAAAAATCAATCGTTACCGCCCTTTTATGTTTTTTGGTTTCCTCTTTTAGGAAGATTCTTTGTGCGTTTCACACTCCTCCCTGATGAGTTCCGATAGAATGAAACGTAGGTTAGGGGAGTGGGCGGTAACGATCAATTTTCTTCAAAAGGCAGCTATAGCCTGTTTGTCCAATGGCAGCAATTTAAAGTGTGAACTGTGTTTTTCTTTTCATTGTAAAATAAATTTTGTTTTTCTTCCTTTTATATGTTTCTATCCACCTCTCCTATACCTTCTTGCAAATATAATATAATTACCTCAAAAAGTGAAAAGAGGTATTCCTTAAAGAGGTATAAGCTATTTTGTGCAACTCTGTTTACTCTTCTATCTAATTGTCTAGATCTCTATGAAATGTAAGGTTTTTATTTTAAAACAAATATATTTTTATAAATTTTATCAAATATTTTATTTTTATCTACTTAGTACAGTTTAGTTATACATTTATTAAACTTATGCTTAGCTCGACTCAATTAGATATTGGCGAGATTTCCCAGAAGCTTGCTCAAGCTCAGCTAGAACGAATAAAACTTTATCTTGTAGATCCACTAGTAGAGCCCCAGATATTCTAAACAGGATTTTATTATATTTTCTTAACATATTATTACTTACTAACAAATTTGTTTGTCATGGTATTGTGTAACCCTGTTATACAGCAGGAAGCCTCCTTAATGTCTTGTGACACTTCTCTCGCAAGACAAGTCTTCACCAGATACTCCCCGCAACCAGATGTACATGCAGCGATTGCTGACTGACCGTCTGTGTTCTCAGCCCAGCAGCCACAACCATATACACCAGCCTGTATCAAAGTCGGGAGAGTTACCCATAACACTGTTATTATTATTATTATTATTAGCACCGCGTCTTACTACCCGTTCGGGTTATACACACTTACGCTAATGTATAATGTTAGGGTGATTGTGATATGAAATGGAGGACCTACAGTTTAACGTGGGATCCGAACCACGGTGGAGGCCTGGCATTCCTCAC
>CABFWO010005591.1:31172-45639 GCA_902155825.1 Timema genevievae | reverse complement strand
ACCAGCTGAGACGTACTACACAACAAACCAGCCGAGACGTACTACACAACAAACCAGCTGAGACGTACTACACAACAAACCAGCTGAGACGTACTACACAACAAACCAGCTGAGACGTACTACACAACAAACCAGCTGAGACGTACTACACAACAAACCAGCTGAGACGTACTAAACTGCTACTATTTATTTTATATAATTGCTGCCAAAACAAGGCCATTGCCAGGTAAATTGGTGTAAGAGATTCAAACCCCTCTGCTACCAAATATTGAAAACACATTTAACTATAGTTAATATTGTTATATATTTACTGTTTAAATAATATTAAAATAAATATACAAGAGAAGATCCATAGAAAGTAGCCTCCATGCTGGTCTTTAAGGTGGGATGGAAGAGCCTGCGAGAAAAGACCAGTGTTTTTACAGTTTTTATGGCAAAACATTTTTGACCAAAATAAATAAAATATTTCTTTAGTAGAAACACAACGTTTAATTTTCTTCACATGGTGATATCAACAGTTGTTGAATATCTGTCATGAGCACAGTTACATTAGATGAGAAATGTTTTAAATGAAGGGAAAAAATTGTCATTAAATTCCAGGACACACTTGATAGATATTCAACAACTGTTGATATCAGCATGTGAAGAAAATTAAATGCTGTTTCTACTGTAGAAGTATTTGATTTATTATAACCAAAAAGAGTTTGTTATAAAAACATCAAAAACACTTACCTTTACTTGCGTTCTTACACCCACCTCAAGTACATGATTATTTTTAAGGCTCTAAACACCCGAGACTACACAAACCAAATAAATAATTTAGAATCCCTCATATGTCACCTTATTTCGCACCCCATTAGGTCTAATTATCCGCAACTTGACCGGGAAATAGCTTCTAGAGGAATTTACTGTTCATAAATTATCTTTACTTCTAGTGGTTGGGTCACTGTGCTGAAATTCAACACTGTCTACGACCTTGTGCTAAAAGCTAAGCTATATATTTTTTGCTATGTGTAGGGACTTTATCTTATCTTGTTTTTCCCTTTAAAAAGCCCATGCACAGCAATAATTGTTTGTGTAAAAATATACATCCATTACTGTTTCCAGCCTGGGGTCAGTTTTGCGTAATAGCTAAAGCTCGTAACTGTAAGGATTAATAAACTTCTACTATACGCCATACACTATGAAAATTAATACTATATTAAATGTTTAAAGTATAATTATGAACTATTTCAAGAGACAGTATTCTCCCCTATAAAGGACTCTCTGGATCCGCCACTGAATACAATTATTTTCACGCACTGCTCGTGCGACAAACAAAATAATTCGTTCAGAACATTGATTCGAACCCTGCAGTGCAGATGCAACGTGACAACGCTCTAACAATTGAGCAACCAAGGCTTGATAATCATGAGATCAAGGTTCGAATCTTGGTCAGGTGTAATGAGGGTGGTTTTTCCAGTGGCGTATGCAGGATTCAAGTTTGGGGGAGCTCAATATCTGAAAGCCTATTTTTGAAAATATGTAAAGAAACTGTATTTCTCAATTCTCAGCAATAATAATAGTTTTAGATTATTAATAATTATTATTAACCACTAACCAGTGATGTAGCTTGTAAGAGGAATACTTCATACTTTATAGGCATTTAGTTTGGTCATTACGTTAGGTAGTATAAGGATAAAATAAAATATGGAAGCTTACACAATTTAGAATTAGGCGTGGTCTTAAGATTTGGGTGGGGGGCGGGATTCCCCCCCTGGATACGCCCCTGGGTTTTTCCAAAATGGTTTTCTACTCTCCCTCCATGCAAATATGGGTACACTTCCCATAAATATAACCTCCCTAATCCCTAAAAATACTAGCGTAATTAGTAAATAAGCATTTAGCCCGGACGGGTAGTAAGACGTGGTGCTAAAAAAACAACTAATTGTCTGTTTTCTGTGTTTCCCTACCCCTACGGGCTTTCCATATATTTACCCAAAGCAGTTAGGGTTTATATAGCCAGAGCTTAAGAGGAAATCAACTAGGAATAATCACCTCAATAGTTCTTGCCGGGATTTGATCCCCGAGATCATCATCAAAAACCAGATAAGAAAATATTGAAGACTTTGCCCAGGTGCCCAGAGGTGTGGGTGATTGTATTTTTGAAATTTTATCTTCCGTTTTCGATACCACCGTCTCATTTAGCAGTTACCTTTACGTTTATTTATACTGCTACAAGATATTTAAATATTCTTAAGTAAAACGGTGGTAAGTGGTAGATCTACATGACCTTTCATCTTCCTGGTGTCTCAGCCAAGTAAACCGCCACATCTTCTTTCATCCTTCTTTCATTGCTATTCGTACATTCATTCATCTAGCAAGGAAATTACAGACAGTACAGTGCACGCTTTAAGATAGTTTGTGGTTCTGTGTTGCTGATGCAACATCGATACTGCCGATGGGATAGGGGGGGTTCCTTAAGACCAGCACCTGGATTTTTATGACGTAAAATTTTCAAAAAATTACATATGAAATGAATTAAAAATTCTAAAATATTACTTCAAATTGGCCTAAAAATATGAACAAAGAGTCGAAATAAACGTACACGACTATATCAAACACGTGCTTTACAAATGTAAAATAAAAATTATCCATAAAATTAAGTTTGTAACAACTAAACTTTTGAATTCTGATAAATATAATATTGATTTGCAAATATCTGCTTCAGCAATATTAGCTACCCCCTTCCAACGCAATCCTCTACAGCCTAGTTGCAGTGCCTCGCCAGGAATGTGTATTTTACAACCAAACAAGCAAAGAAATACAAATTTTATCGACTACATTATCTTCTAGTTCCGACAACTGTGTGTTGGAAACATTCAGACATTAATAAAATATCGGTAGTATTTAAAAAATAATTATTCAACATGAATTCCTTAAAATGACTCAAACATGCCTAAAAATGACTCAAACATTCCTATAAATGCCTAAAACTACTCTAAAAGGAAGAAAACCTAAAAAAAATCACCTAAAATTCCAGAATGACAAGAAATGATAAAAAAAAGACCTAGAAAATATCTATTCCTCCAACAAGAGAATCATAACGGAGTTTATTTACATATGAGCATTGCGTGTGACGAACAAAAACAGATGTCATCAAAATCTGGGCCCTGAGTATGACCCAAACAAGCGGCGGGTGATTTTTCCGTACATAATTTAGTAGCACACTGCTTCAGTAGTCACAAGGACTAAGTTTCACGCTCATATGTTCTGGTTTGCCAATGACAAGGAGGTACGGGTTTGAATCTCAGTCGGGTGTACTGATTGTTTCTTCCTAAATTGTTCACCAATCTCTCTCCACGCAAATCCGGGTACGTAGACTCTAAGACAAAGGTCCCCAATCTTTATAGACCGGTGCCAACAAATAATACAGGATAGAGCCTTCATAGTTGTTTTTTTTTACTTTCTCATATAAAGAGAAAGTATTGTGATCGTGAAATAAATCGATCTCGAGATTATGACAAATTTTAAAGTTTTTTGTGAATACGAATTCAAAAAAATTAATCTTACAATTAGGTCTGTCCGACCCCATGTCTGTATGTTTGTCTGTCTCCACCAAAGACCAAAAACTGTTGGATGGATTTTGTTCAAACTTTATATTTAGATTTTATAGCAATTTTTTTTTACCCTATTCCTTCAATTAAGGGTATATTACTGATAAGTAATTTTATTTTATTCCAAATTGATCAAAAATGGCTCAAGTGATTTTGTTCAAAATACATATCTAAAATTTGTTTGACATGACAAATTGGTTTTTGAGTAAAAATTCGATGAAGGGTAGTTTACTGATGACTGATTTTTCAAAAATTTGAAATATTTTACAAGTGGCTCTAATTATTTGGTTCCAAATGGGTATTTTGGTAGTGTTTGACATGACAAATAACAGTGTGCATGATGACCTGGTGGTCTAGGGATAAGGTGTCAGACTTCTGTGCTGGGGGTCCGGGGTTCAATTTTCGGTCCCAGCACAGATTTATCTGATTGCCAAAACCTTCCTTCACCTCTGACAAGACGTGTATTAATCACAACTTGTGAATGTGAGGAATGCCAGGCCTCCACCATGGTTCGGATTCCACGTTAAACTGTAGGTCCTCCATTTCATCTCACAATCACCCAACCATTACACTTTAGCTTAAGTGCGTATAACCCGAACGGGTAGTAAGACGCGGTGATAATAATAATAATAACAGTGTGCCATTTTTTTGGGGCAAAAACTAATTTATGGGTAGTTTACTGATGAATGATTGTTCAAAAACTTGAAATATTTTACAAATGGCTTTAGCGATTTGGTTGGTAAAAAGTTTTTATTTTAAAAATAACAAATAATTTTACAATAGCTTATAAATAATTTATTTTTAAAAATTTGAACTTTGTTAAATATATCCAAACATTTGGTTTAAAATTTTCATATAAAGTTATTATTGTGTTTAATAGAATGATGTGTTTGTTTTAACGAGTAAAACTCATTTAAGGTTAGTTTAATAAAAACAATTTTAGAACATTTTCTTTGATTCTATAATACACAATATGATAACAGTTTGTGCGATTGTATAGTACCATTTATTTACACTGATATTATGAGCATTCAATAAGGACAGTTACATTTTACAAGCATGAAATTATAAAACAAATGGAAAATATCACATGTTATGGCTGCGCCTTTAGCAAATGTCCCTTGTTTATGTTTGAAAATATTAGCAATCCTAATTACTGATGCTATTTTATAATGTGAAAAACAAATAAAATATATTCTAAAATTACCTCATGGAACCAAGGATAACTACGGCGAGCCCAAGGGTTCCGCAGAACACAGTGTAAAAAAACGCCGTTTTTAACTGTGTCTTGTTAGTTCCTGCCCAATTAGTGCAATTAAATGCGGGTATCCAGACAGAGAGACGTGGAAAAGGTTGTACCTATAATGTGATTAAAACTATGACGATATAACTGGTCAAGAAGCTACTGAGAAAACTTTGATTATCATTCACTTCTTATCAGTGTCTTACTAAACATAAATATAACATTCCTTTTAAAAGCATTGTGTACAGCTTATTAATTAAAATTTCAATGTAAAATTTAAAACAATCCACCATATAGTTAAAATGACGAACAAAACTGCATAGAAAATGAAATTAAGAATAATTTCTTCAAACATTACTTTTTAAGAATAAAAATAGTCTTTGTAATAATTAAATATCGGCCCACGTGCGACTTTAGTATAATGAAATGGTCTTGGGTTAAAGTGCTCGCCTCAGGACTCGATGACCGTGGGTTCACCCCCCCTTCCCCCCTTAAAATATTACTAAAATATTACTACCGTAATAATGTATCTTTTAATTCCTCTACATTGCAGAGAATAGTAGCTAGCTGGATTTTTTAATCAAATATATAACACTTAAACAGCCACAATAATTATGTAAACAACTTTATAATCGCTTAAAGAGGGATTTGGCGATAGAAAAGATTCCTTGTAACTCCTGCTTAGGAATTTCACCCCGAAACATCGCAGGTACAACATCTTCCAAAATGTATTTCTGTTTACTACCCTACGTCACAGATATCTTGTGTACACGAAATATAACATGATAATATAAAGACCCATTTCGCATAGGAAGGACTATAAAAACTACTAGATATACTTTCACATGTCCACACGTCAAGTAATGTGAACTAAAGTTGACGTATTTGATATTATATTGTAGCAATCAATACCTTTTAGAGAATACTAATAATTTAGTGACATGTTTTCAATATTGGCCACAGAATAAAAGTCCATGTTTTTTTAATGTTCTTTCTACGAAAACTGTAGGGTAAACAACTTCGTATCAGTCTATTCCAGTGTTTCTCAAAGTGTGGCCCGCAGGGTCATGGGAAGTTTAGTAATAATAATTAACTAAATAATGCTTAGCACATAAAATAAAACATTTGCAATGCAAAAGATTAGATATGAAATATCTAAATTATCACCTGCTTCGTTACTCGCATGGTTTAAGGCGTCCCTCTATTGTTAGAATATACTGCCTATGACAGGACGATCAGAGTTCGATCCCCGGTCGGGTGTACTTAGGGTGAATTTCCCAAAATGATTTTACACTCCGCAAGTGCGGGTACACTTCCTCTAAATTCGTCCTTCCTCATCTCTAAGCCATCAGTGTAATTAGTAGCCTACATATGCTTATAGACTGATCAGGTAGTAAGACGCGGTGCTAAAAAAGAAATTTAAATTATGCTGATAGAAAAGAAAGTCTGTACCAACCTTAAGTCAACAAATATGAGCCATTATTTACTAAAATATATTATGAGGCTTAGTGTGTTAAAAACAAATCACTTAGAATTAGATACTAATTCAATGTAATTATATATTTTTCCCAATATTTATTATTATTATTATTATTATTATTATTATTAGCACAGCGTCTTACTACCCGTTCGGTTTTTACGCACTTACGCTAATGTGTAATGGTAGGGTGATTATAAGATGAAATGGAGGACCTACAGTTTAACGTAGAATCCGAACCACGGTGGAGGTCTGGCATTCCTCACATTCACAAGTTGTGATTAATACACGTCTTGTCAGAGGTGAAGGAAGGGTTTGGCAATCAGATAAATCTGTGCCGGGACCGAGGATTGAACCCCGGACCCCCAGCACAGAAGTCTGACACCTTACCCCAAGACTGCCAGGTCACCTTCTCAATATTTAATTAAATACATTAATTTGTGCATTTTATTTATTACCTATTCCTAAACTGAAATCGCCTAGAAATGTTGCTATCCCCCTCTCCCCCCAACTTCCAAGGCCCAGATGGTCCCCCAAAGCGCATATCTCACATTCAGGGGTCCTCCAATAATAACACGGAAACACTGGTCACTCTTATCTCACATGACGGGAAGAGGTTTGCAACAGAAGAGTGAAGCGGTGGTAGGACATACATCAAACACCACACGAGGACGGACGAGTGACATTTCCTTCCTCCTGCCATGTGGCAACCAGGACGTCACATAATCCCACGAGATTACAACAATCTCACACATGGCGAGCTCTACCAACATCGTGTGTGTGTGTGTGTGTGTGTGTGTGTGTGTGTACATACTGACCGGCTCTAGCCGCTCTTTAGTATCCGTTAGGGCTATTATAAGTATACACTAACTATGTATTATTATTATTATTATTTAGCACCGCGTCTTACTACCCGTTCGGGTTATACGCTTAAGTACTATTTACACTAATGGATTAGGAATTGGGAAGGTTGAATTTAGGGGAAGTGAACCCGCATTTGNAAAACCATTTAGGAAAAGCCACCCCCAGTTCACCCGACCGAGATTCGAACCTCGATCTCCCCGTCCTCGGTGGTCTGGTTCAACACGACTGGCGCGTTAGCCATCTAACTATGTAGTAAAGTAAGTATGAGGAAGATAGAATTTCATAGGAAATGCACCAGGATTTGCGTGGAAGGAGCGTGAGGAAACCATTTTGGGAAAACAGAGATTCGAACTTTGATCACCCCATCTTTGGCCGTCTAGTCTACTGCGTGAATAGCACCTTAGACCATGCAGCCACCTAAGCAGATGAGTGAAATGGTTTTTTTTTCAAATGATCTTCATAGTTTCGGCCAATAGTATGTTGTTTATGGTTATTTGATGGTTACCGGTGAGTTAGAACTTAGTGAGCGTTAGAGCGTGTGGAAATAGTGAGCGTTAGAACGTGTGAAGATACTGAGCGTTAGAGCGTGTAAAAATATTGGTTACAAAATGTTTAGTAAAATACATAAACCTTGGTTTGTGCAAAGTAAAATGATTGAATATTTTAAAATAAAATAAAAGCTTTACAAGCTACCGTGAAAAAATGATCACCACTCTATTGCGTTCTAATAGATCATCTCGAGCGACATTAGCTTTACGATTTTTCTTAATTGCTGTTATATATACATATATATATACACACACACACACACACACACACACACACACACAAGTCCTACACCTTAGCTCAGTCGGTAGCGTGTCTGTTCACTGAGCTAAGAGTTCAGGGTTCGATCCCCGGCATGGTAAAAAATGTATCCATTGGTAAAATGTAGGTTTACACTTTTAAAGTGGTGAATTAATGGCTGGGGACTGGCTGTTGTGCTTGTTCTAGTCTTAAGTTAGATTTAAGACATATGAAGCTACAAAAGGCCTAGCAAGCCAGTAATGGAAAATTTACGGCTTGACTAAGAAACTAACTCGGCCCACAGGTTGGAAACAGTAATAGATGTAAATATGTATATGCATTAAGTTCGATTCAGTTTTAAATAAACAAAGTTTTCAATTTTGAAAATGAGAAAAGGAACGCTTAGCAATGTAGTAATTGTCCAAATTGTATTAAATTACTCTTTAGGTCATCTAGTCATTTATGCGACCTATATTTTATTTAACTAAGCCAGATGTCCTCAACCCTATACCCACTGGAACCATGGCACCCACCCACCGACCGACCCTTTTGTGTGTGACCGCCACTGTTTGAACCCCCAACTGATATGTTTTTGATTTTAATTTTTAATAAAAGGGTCCGTCAGTATTTAAAAATTTTAAAAGTCGTTATCATGGAAAGAAATCTATGCCAAAAAATAATCAAACCTAAATTAGTAAGTTATTGTATCAACTGAATGTAAAGTCATAATAGTTTAGTTTGATTAAAGCTATTTTTATTTTAGCCTAAGTTTGTTCAAGATTGTGTGTGTTTCATTTGTGGTTTTTATTTAAGAATTTAAAAGGTAATTTGTTTATATAACTCACCATATTTTGTAATAATACATTTGTTGTGTGTATAATGTGCAATGTGAATTATTATTATTATTTTGTTCAATTTTAAATTTACCTGCTTCGGTGGACGCATGGTTTATGGCGATACTCTCACAGTATACTAGAATACCGATGACGGGGAGATCGAGGTTCGAGTCTTGGTCAGGTATACTGAAGTTTTCCCTAAATTGTTTTTCACTCTCCCTCCACGCAAATGCGAGTAAAATTCCTATTAATATATAACCTGTTTAATACCTAGAATAATTAGCGTAGTTAGTACATAAGCGTGTAACCCGAATGGATAGTAGCGAAACAATCTCATTTACTAGTTTGTATGTTTATAAACATTAGAAGTATGTTGTTTATCGGCGAGATTGCGCTCGTAGCGGAATAAACGCGGATATTTTTGGGGGGGTGGGAGGGAAGAGTGTGGAGGGATAGAGATGGGTGTGTGATACCCCAAATATAAAAGTCCCCTCTACTGAAACCAGTCGGAATTGAACTTCTGAATCTCGTGTAAAATTCAAGAGCATACAACACAGTAGCAATCTAAAATATTCAGATCAACTCTATGGTCTAGAGGTCACAGTTCCTGGCCACACAACCAAAAGTTCTAAGCTCGTTCCCTGGTGCTTCCAATATGTATCTGTAAGGCAGTGGCTCTGGATTGGGGTTAACCTCTCAACTTTGTGAGGACAATTGAGGAGCTACTTGAATAAAGAAGTGGTAGTTCTAGTTTAGAAAACAGAGATTAACGTCCGTGGGGGGGCTCAGTGTGCTGACCACATGACACCCTCTATCCGCAAATGTTGGCACTGTCATCGCTAACGGTGGTGACCAATCGGTTGTTATTTGTTATTGTTATTGCAGTAGTGAAAAGACACACGGAATTCCACCTCCAAGTCAGATTTTCGGTGTCCAACCTCTTTCCTCTGAACGGTGGTGGATGGATCCAGACACAAGTGACACTCATCGAAACAATGGACATCTCGCGGGAATTACGTCACTATGCACGGTATTTCCCCTCGTGAATCACGCATGTCTCGAGATATAATAATATTAAGCGGAGTTTTTTTAGACATCTGCCCACATAGAGGTGAAGGCCAAGTCGAGGTTTTAATCCCGACTGGATTTACTGAGTTTTTTCACCCTAAATATGTTGGTCCTCTCAATCCACGGGTGCATTTATTCCTAAATCTTCCCTTTAAATCTCTATCCCATTGGTTTTAATTAAATAGGTCGGATGTCTGTTACTGTAAAGAACAGTGTGTGACATCAGAACACGATACCTGCGTTTTAGAAACCGAGGGACTGAATTGTGTTGAAATAAACACGAATAATGTCAGACATAAACCAGAACCTGTTTTCCTTATCTTTCACAGAGTTTCAAGACCAGTTAAACAACCCAGACTAACTGTAGATGCAACTCAAGGAGAAAATGTTACCTTTTGCAATGACAATAATAAAAACACGCTGCACTGCGGTGGCCGCATGGACTAAGTTGTTATTCTCGCAAAAGACTAGACTGTTGTTGACCTTGGTGGTCTTGGGGTAAAGTATTCACCTCAGGGCCCGATGATCGTGGGTTTAAACCCAGCTGGGGGTCAACGGATTTTTTGTTTTGAGCGATACAAATCCGTAGCACAACTTCCTTCGGAGAGGAAGTAAAGCTGTCGGTCCCATCTCGATTGTGGCAAGTAAAAAAGGATACCTAGAAGGTATGTGACAATACCTTTCCCGGCAAAATTAGTAGGCACTTTCACTTTCGCTCATAGAAATTCCCGTGTGCTGATATAATCAGTCGGTTTAGAAAGTGCACGTTAAATACCGCAAATAAAAATAATATTAATAAGACTTCCGATTACAGAGAGATCGAGGTTCGATCCTGGTTGGATGTAATGAGGATGGTTCCCTCTAAATTGTTTCCCACTCTTTCTCCATTCAAATGTGGTTACACTTCTTCTAAATCCAACCTTCCCTATCTCTAACTCACTATAGTAATTAGTACATACATGTATAGTTCGAATGGGTAGTAAGACGTGGTGATAAAAAATGTAGTAAACATATGGTTTTTGTGTGTGTGTGTGTATTCGAATGAAATGTGTGAAAATCCGTGCGTGTTTATATGGATGGAGCTTTCGACTATTATTGAGGCGAGCATTTCTATTAATTCAATTACATACACACACGCATTGATGATCACGCAAACTAAGCATCTCCAAAGTCAGCTCCTCAGGTTTTTGTTTAGTATTCTATGAGTAAGTTGAGTACTTCATTGAGTTGTGCTTTACCTATTAGTAATCATACCTTAATTACTGTTTCAGCATAATGTTTTATTACTAATCGATTGTAATGTATGTACTAACTTAGAGCATAATATGAGAAAATGTATGCTTTAAAATGTAAATTGACGATTCTTATAATACGACCTCCTCACGTATAATAATAAACATGTTATAGTTCGTTTAAATAGTTCTGGCCTTTTCTGACAGTAAAAACATTACCAAACAAATAGATCTAGATTAATCTATCTTGCGGAAATGTTTTGTCACTTTATGAAAAGTGTTTTAAACTGATTTTAGTCGTACAATTTTCAATTTCTCGCTATCTTACAGGTAGAGAAAGTATTGTGATCATCGAAAAAAAGTGAACTCGAGATTTTGATTAATCTCACGTTTTATGACCCCCCCCTTCCGAATCCGAAAAAGTTGTTTTTGAATTTCCGTCTGTCTGCCTGTCTATTTGTACTTCCAACTAGAGCCTAAACTCTTTTACCGATCGGGCTAAAATTTGGTATCTAGGGTTTTCATAAGGTTTCCCCTAGGAATTTTTGGAATTGGATATCTATCCCTAAAATTAAGGGTAGTTTACTGAAGGGCAAAAATAGAAAAAGTCAATTTTCTCAAAATTGACTCAAACGATTTTGATTAAATTTCATTTCTAAACATGTATAAAAATTACAAACAGAATGGCTACCCTCAATATTTTGGTAAAATGACTAAGGGCCCCGGTCTGATGCATAAATTCTTATTTTTTTATCATATCTCTGAAACTATTTGAGATATTAAATTACTTATCATTATAAATATGTAGATCTATTTATAATACAAATATTTTATTCGAAGCATATTTTTATAAAACCAATAACTTTAAATCTATACGCATATATATACGCATATATATACATTTTTCGAACACTGAAGGTGAAGTATAGCGATCGTAAAAATAATCTGACCCGAAATGTTGATGGATGTTGACGTCTCATGACCCCCTGAACCATAAAAAGTGTTTTTTGCAAGGCCGTCTGTTTGTGTGTCTTTTTAACCCCAAAATAAAGAGTAGTTTAATAAAGATCGAAAAGAGAAAAAATCGATTTTCTCAAAATCGGCTCTAACGATTTTGATTATAATTCGTATATAGGCGTTGATTAATATTATAAATAATCTGGATAGTTTCATTTTTCCCATGAAAATGACTTTTAGGGTACTTTACAGAAGCGGAAATTTCCGTATCTTCGCAGCTATTTGAGATAATAAATAACTTATTATCGCAATATTGTAGTAGTATTAAAAATAAAAAACTTTTATATGAAATATAAATAATATAAAACCAACAGTTTGAGAAATTGGCAAATATATTAATACAATTTTGTGAGCTTTAGTTGTAAAGAGATACATACTACTTAATAATTCTGTAATGCCATAGAGTAATTAAATATAAGTAAGTCTCTCAAAAAGTTTGTTATTTTTCCTTTAACCTCTTAGGAGAAATGTTTATACAACAATGATCCATCTCTATTTTAGACCCAATAGTCAATATTTACATTTTTTATTGGTCAAAATTTATAAATGAGGAATTGAATAGCAATACGATAACCTGAAGATGTGCAACACCTAATATAATGTTAAAATTTTAGCCGGAACTCAAAATTTTAATATAAAGTGTTGGCACTTTATTGGTCCAAACATACAAATGAGGACATTAATTCTTTAAAAATTAAAATCATAGAATTTAAAACCGGGACTCAAAAAATGTTTTACGTAAGTATAGTGCAATTTATGCTTGGGTTTGCTAGAGTATACTATTTCTTTTCACATATATTACAAGTTTTGAGTAAATATCTCAATTTTTAAACAATAGAGCGAGAAAGTCCGTGCAGTTCCATACCATTTATTTATTAAGCTTTGAATTGTAGACCAGAGGCTGTCAACCTTTTTCTGATCCCGGCAACCTATTTTTTGTCGTGAGACCTCGTGGTACACTGAAAGTGCAAGATGGCGGCACTACGTGGGACTTAGGCATACGCATGCACATAGGTTGAACAGGAAATGTAATTTAATTTAAACTAGAAACGTGACTAAAATAACATTTAAGGTATCTTAATTTAAGATGATACAAAGTGTTATATAATTAAATACGTACCCTTTCTAGCTCTTCATAAAAAAAACTGCTATCACGTAAACTTTAAAAAGTCATCCCATACTTTTACAAAGCTTTAGTGGAAAGCCAAGCTAACCAGTGATAGATGTAAAGAAAGTCTTATTGAAGTCCATGATATCACGTCAAAATTCGCGTTATTTAGTTAATCATATTTACTTTGACCAAATCATACTATGACTATCAAAACTCAGTTTTGCAGCGTGTTTTCCGTGAAACCCCGTGGGTACGCGTGCCACGGTTTGAGAACGTGGGCTGGTGGAAGTAATGATGCGATAATAGGATGATAAAATATGCATTTTATCGCCCCTGTGCTCTATTTACCCAATGAAATAGTCGTTTATTTTGGCCTAGCGCGTGTCAGTAATAGAATTTCTTTGAACGACTTTATATTAATCTCTGAGTAAATATTAATTATCTTTTGTTTTATACATTTACATAAATTCCAATTTTCACAAGAAGAGCCTTTTAGAAAATACAAAACTTTTTAACTTTGCAGCACGCAATGATAACGTTTTACTATATTATTATTGTTGTTATTTTATAAGTATTGATATCTTTTATTGGTGACAACTGCAGATCACATGACTTGACACATGAATAAGTTAAAATAGATATATAAATGTGTATACCTATTACAGGGGTCAGACACCTCTTCGGGCTGCGATAGTATTGAACCGCCATCTCTTCACTCATGTTTGTGAGTTTATGTAACCACTATATCCTCTAACACCACGTATCCGCTAACAAATAATAGTTTTAACTAAAAAACTGGAACTGATTAATCGTGCGCTTGGGTAGTTCATTGTGGGGATGTGTGTTATCTGTAATTAGTAGGCTGTTGAGAAAAACACTAACTAATATTAAGAGGAAATTCGTTTAGTTGCCTTTTTGGCTGTCTCTTCTCTAACTTTTAAATCAGTTTTTGGCTTCTTTCAAACCAACTTGGCACCCAGGGGGATATTTCCTGCTTACGTTGTGTCGATTGTACTAGCTCACTCTTCAAGAGGAACTTTTCAAACAAAATGGGTAGGCCTATACATGGAGAGTAGTTTTATTTGGAAAACTTGTGATTCAAATGCTATGTTTGACGTTTAGTTGTTCTCTTTCATCTTGATTCTCTCTGTATGACTTTAGAAGCGATACAACACAACCATGGGTGGAGGAACTGGTGGGGGTAGGGGGGAGATTGGAGCATTGCCCCCCCCCCCCC
>CABFWO010005591.1:10657-30355 GCA_902155825.1 Timema genevievae | reverse complement strand
ATATCTTAGCTCAGTCAGTGGCGCGCTTTTATAATGAGCTAAAATTCTTGGACTCAACTCCAGAAATAAAAAAAAAAAAGAAAGTGAAATTGCAATATCCCCTTTCACAGTGATGAATCAACGACCAAGAGAGAGGAAGGGTTTTATGAATATTCTAGAATTAATTTAGTTTGTAAGTCATGTGTTGATTTAATCAGTCGATTCAGAAAATGCACGTTACATACACCAATAAAAACAACTAAGGAGTCCTCGTGACGAGGTTCGAGCTAGACCCTTCAGGAGTGGAGTATCAGTGCCGTAGTAGAGGAGTGAAAGTTATACATCAGTCATTCGCACCTGCGCAGTTTGGACATAAGTAGCACAATCAGGGTTTTCGTAACGTAATCGCTAAAGGAACGTGGTCAGTCCTCACAAACCAGAACTACACTTCAGGAATAAACCACTCGCACCGGTGGTCGCATGGTCTGAGGCAGTGGCTCCCAAACCTCTTAGGGTCATCGCCCTCTTGGGCCCTGTGCTCCCTACCCTAATATATTATTATTATTCAGAATAACAACAAGATAATAACACACTAACATCCAAAAACCCGCTTCGGTGGCCGCATTGTCTGAAACGTCATTCTCGCAAGAGACTAGACTGCCGATGACAAGGGGCTAGAGTTCTAATCCCTGTTGGGTGTACTACTGACGGTGTTTTTTCCTAAATAGCTTTCCATTCTATAACTTCACGTAAATGCGGATACACTTACTTTAAATTAAACCTTCCGCTAAACACTAGTGTAATTGGTACAAATGCGTACAAACTAAACAGTTACATTTATTTTCAAACCTCGATTAATGCTTTTAGTTATAATTATTAATTTAACCAAAATTACTAAATACATACAGTGCTACCAACATTTCAAAGTCTAATATTAATTTAGCGAGTTTCTTAAATATCACTTTTACTTATTTTTATTAGCACCCGTTCGGGCTATACTCTCATGTACTAACCAGGCGAATGGTTTTAGGGATTAGGGAGGCTAAATGTATAGGAAGTTTACCCGAATTTGCGTGGAAGAAGAGTGGAAAGCCATTTTGGAAAAAACATCCTCAGTACACCCAACCGAGATTCGAACCTAAATCCCACCATCATGGTCAGTCTAGTCTACTGCAAGAGTAGCGCCTTAAACCATGTAGCCATTGAAGCGGGTAATATATACGGTTAGTAGCTACTTAATTTGGGGGGGAGGGGGAAGATAGCCACAGGTATAAGGCATCACTTTCATGCTAGACTAGATTGCCAGTGACGAGATCAGGATTCAAATCCCGGTCAAATGTACTGAGGGTGGTTTTTCCTCACTGGTCCCCCATTCTCTCTCTACGAAAATGCAGGTAAATTTTCTCTTCTTTCTTATTCCAATTCCCTTAGATAAATTAATGTTTGTGTACAACCCGAACGGTTTCTCAGACACAGTGAAAATTTAAAAAAAATAAGTAATAAAGTACTGTAGTACGTACTGGGACTGTCAGTAACTGGGCCGAGTACAAACATTTACTTAGGGGGAACTCTATTAGTGGGGGCTCTTGGAGAAGTCCCCCAACAACAGGAGATGGAAAAATGTTATCAAAATAAAGCAAACCCCTTTTAAAATAATATAAGTTTATTTTTTTACTTTCTTTCAACCCATCGGAGAGAAAGTATTGTGATTGTCAAAAAAATTTAACTCGAGATTTTGATGAATGTCAACGTTTCATGACACCCTGAAACCCGAAAAGTGTTGGGTTTTTTTCAATGCACCTCAGGCTAGAGCCCAAACTATTTTACCGATTGGGCTAAAACTTGGAATCTGGGGTTTTCGTAAGGTCTCTCCGAAGGGTTTTTTGGAAATAGATATCCAACCCTACATTTAAGGGTAGTTTACTGAAGGGCAAAAAGAAATAAATATATTTGATCGAAATTTGCTCTCACGATTTTGATTAAATATTATATCTAAATATTGTTTATTATTATAATAAAAAAGATGGCAATTATCATTTTTTCATGAAGATGGCTGAGGGTACTTTACATAGGAGAAATTTTCCAATTTTCATAATTTATCCGCAACTATTTGAGATAGGAAATAACTTATCATTGTAAAGTTGTAGTAACATTAAAAATAATGAGCTTTTATTTGGAATATATTTTTATAAAACTAATAATTTCTTAGCTATAAGCAATTATATACAATTTTTAATCCAGTTCTTTGAAAATTAATTTGATTCTTATGCTCTCTGGTTGACAAAGATGTTTCTCTTTGCTTAATTTTTCTGTAACAGTGTTCCCAGTTCCTAAGGCCATAGATAAACTAACAACGTATGTTATTTCATTTATTATATTATTTTGTGTAATATTTCAACAACAATGTTTACACCTGTAATTTATTTTCTCAAATCTTACGAGTTTTTAGTAAATGTCTATTTTAAGATAAAAGTGGGAGAAAGTCTTTGCGGTGCACGGTGCTATTTATAAGTTATAAAAGATATACTCCATTAAGATAATAGCCTAGAGATTGAGGACGATTATAAAAATACACGATTGATAATATTATAGGGTTAAGAAGAAACTAGCCCCATACACCGCCATTCGGTCCGATCGAGAAGAGCACCTACTTGAATAGCTGTATCTGAAGATTGTTCCAGAAGTCGCCACCACACAATCTTCTTGTCTCTAAACTTATCACTGAGCACTCATTCACACGAGTTTGGAATGGGATGTATATTGCCGAGAGTCAACAACTTAAAACGAGTAAATGATTTGACCGGCATCAATCAAGCTTGTTTTATAGTGAGCAATGGAGGGGAGGGAACATTAAATTGACAGTGGCGTAGAATGAGGGGCAGTAAGGAAGGGCGGGAATGGATTTAGGAGGGGAGAACCACTCTTCAAATTAGGTTTGTTTAGTAATGTTCCTGTCCTTGAAGCCCCTCCCATGACGCGCGTAAACAGGATTTCTTCAAACGTACCCATTCAATTTCTCGGTGACTGCAATCTTTTTCTTCTGCTGTACATATTCGCTCATTCTCTGGCGCACTGAACTCGGGGGTTTCCTCTGTTGTACCACCGCTTGCAATAGCGGCATATCTACCTGCTGCACCACCACGTGCAATAGCGGCATATCTACCTGCTGTACCACCACGTGCAATAGCGGCATATCTACCTGCTGTACCACCGCGTGCAATAGCGGCATATCTACCTGCTGTACCACCGCGTGCAATAGCGGCATATCTACCTGCTGTACCACCGCGTGCAATAGCGGCATATCTACCTGCTGTACCACCACGTGCAATAGCGGCATATCTACCTGCTGTACCACCACGTGCAATAGCGGCATATCTACCTGCTGTACCACCACGTGCAATAGCGGCATATCTACCTGCTGTACCACCACGTGCAATAGCGGCATATCTACCTGCTGTACCACCACGTGCAATAGCGGCATATCTACCTGCTGTACCACCACGTGCAATAGCGGCATATCTACCTGCTGTACCACCACGTGCAATAGCGGCATATCTACCTGCTGTACCACCACGTGCAATAGCGGCATATCTACCTGCTGTACCACCACGTGCAATAGCGGCATATCTACCTGCTGTACCACCACGTGCAATAGCGGCATATCTACCTGCTGTACCACCACGTGCAATAGCGGCATATCTACCTGCTGTACCACCACGTGCAATAGCGGCATATCTACCTGCTGTACCACCACGTGCAATAGCGGCATATCTACCTGCTGTACCACCACGTGCAATAGCGGCATATCTACCTGCTGTACCACCACGTGCAATAGCGGCATATCTACCTGCTGTACCACCACGTGCAATAGCGGCATATCTACCTGCTGTACCACCACGTGCAATAGCGGCATATCTACCTGCTGTACCACCGCGTGCAATAGCGGCATATCTACCTGCTGTACCACCACGTGCAATAGCGGCATATCTACCTGCTGTACCACCACGTGCAATAGCGGCATATCTACCTGCTGTACCACCACGTGCAACAGTGGCATATCTACCTGCTGTACCATTGCATGCAGCAGTGACGTAACTACATGTCATACCTTCATTCTCCTCAGCGATCCATCTATCTCTTTACCTTTGAATGTTAAACACTTATGTTCTTTTTAACATAACACTACCAAAACATATTATTATTACTACTACTTTTCATAAACAACACACCAAGAATTATTTCGATGATAAATGAAAATCGATAAAAAAAATTCCGTGATTAATTAACACTTTAGTTTTCAGTTTCACGCCAACATGATCTGTTCCAATATTCTATTCCTATTTTATTATCTCGGTCCTATTCTATTCCTATTCATTTAAACTATTCCTAAAAACATCAAATAATTTATTTTAACAATATAACCGAAACCAAATTAATATATTATTTTTCTTTGTCGATGGGGGGGATGGTTGGGTTTTGATGGTTTTTAATTATACACACACAATCACGTATGTACTAATTACGCTAGTGGGTTAGGGGTGAGGAGGGTTGAATTTAGTGGGGAAACCATTTAGAGGAAAACCACCCTCTGTACACCTGAACGGGATTGAACCATGATCTCCCTTTCGTCACCAGTCTAGTCTATTGTGAGAGTAACGCCTTAGACCATGTGGCCACCGAAGTCGGTTTTTGTCCTATTACATTTCCATTATTCTTTTGACTTTATTACTTAGTGTCTAAATGATTATTGATATGTGTCAGAGGTGACTTTTTGTTAATTCATTAGAAGTTATTCAATACGTTTGAAACCCACCTCGGTGACTTAGTTAGCTAATGCGCTAGTCGTGTTGAGCTAGACTGCCAAGGATGGGGAGATTGAGGTTCGAATCTCGCTCGGGTGAACTGGGGGTAGGTGTTCCTAAATTGTTTTCCACCCTCCCTCCACGCAAATGTGGGTTCACTTCCTCTAAATTCAACTTTCCCAATTCCTAATCCAATGGCGTAGTTAGTATTTAAGCGTGTAATCCGAACGGGTAGTAAGACGAGGTGCTAAATTAAATTTAAAATAATTTTTGACAAGATAAAATAATAATAGATGTGCAAGAATTATGTTTGCCACGAAAAAACTAAATTGTACTCGTTAATTTACGCTCACGTTGATAAGTTTGTGTGGCTGCATATTTACGAGAATACCGTGGTCAAGCAACACTATCACACAACGTAGTCGTGTGAAGTAGCTAAGTACATTTGTACAGTACCTTTCTAATACTAGAAATCCTACAAACAATCTTTACGTTTGTACGTCCCAATTCTTTCTGTGTTGATTGTGAATAATAATACCTTTTGATAGTGTTAACAAAAAAAAAACATGTTTCTAACGTTCAGTATCCCTGAAACAAACATCAAATAGATTTGACTCGTGTAAAAACAACTGGTTCAATGTTAGAGAGAAAGTTATAACTTTAAAGGTTTATTTACACATGGCCGTGCCGTGTCCGTTCCGTATCAGTAACGGCACTGAGATGCTTTATATAATGAAACCTCAATAATTCGGATGTCTCTTAATCTGGTTTAGACAATGCGGCCACTCAAGTGGGTCTGATTCTAGTTTGATTTATTTTTAAATCATATTACTATTTTATACGTAACATACTGTGTAATCCGACAAATACAAAACACAAAATCTTTATTTGTCACATGTACAAAATTAATAGGATCTTGATCTTTTTAATTGTCTTGCAGTTGATCTGCTATCTTTGCAAATACGGGATTTTGATAATCCAGATTATCTCCTCCCGCCAAATTATCAAAATTTACTTTACTTTTTGATATATTAATGGATGCATTTAGAAGTATGCGGTGCAAGGGTATCCACGCCATTTCTTTTAATATTGGCAGCGGCCATATTTTCAAGTTTTCACAGTGGTAACACTAAAAATGGCAGCATTCATATTAACATTTTCTGTTGTGAGCCTATCAAAAAATTACCGTACTTCTTAGAGGAAGACTAAATCTGAAGCCCTTTTTCAATAAGACTAGTCTCATAGTTCCGCAAATGTATGATTAAAAAGTCGTTGAAAATGAGCCAATGTCACATTTACACTTTTTTTTTCTAATTAGTAAAACCATAGGGCGGTTAATAAAAAAGAGCTATGTTGGAATCCTTCGACTTTGTTTTGACGTGAACCATGTTTTGAAATAACGCACCGTTGAATTAAATATTGCGTTGGAGCTGAACGTCTGCGCGGCAATTTCTCGTTTACCAAGGCGGCCCCCTTAACTTTATATTTTAGGATAAATTACTTTAAACTAATTGACTCTAAGACAATTATTTTAGCCAAATTACTTTTTGCTAAATGACTTTTGGTAAAATTAATTTTTAGGCTAAGTAACTTTAGGCTGACATTTAGTTTCAATTTTTAGGCCAAATTACTTTATGCCAACTGCCATGCCTCCTAACAAAAACTTTGATAACTGCCGATACATGATAAATTATAAACTACCAAATATATATCAAAACTAAAAAAAAAACCTATAAAGTACCAATAAGAGTCAATACTATAGACAAGTACATAAAAAATACCAAAAATACCATTAAATACCACTAGGGCCCACGCTACCGATAACTATCAAATTACGAAAACTCTTATAATAAAACAGGATAAAAAATATCAAAAGTTACAATAAAAAAAATTATGCCACCAACTTTATTTTAGAACTATAAATACATATCAAACTACATTAATAACTACCAAAAGCTACAAAATCAAAACCCAACTAAAATACACATTTTTAAAAATAAAAAAACCTTCTTAAATACCAATTATATTCACTGCTCTTCATAAGAATTTTAAAAAATACCAACCTTTCGAATACTACTACTAGAAGCTTATCACCATCATCACAATCATTAATTACTACTTTACATAATATATTTACAAACTACCGGTAGTTGAATAAAGTAGTACAACCGTTGTCTTCTTTACAATCACATCAACAAACGGAACAAGTTGTTGGTTTCTATTTCCACCATCTGTTCGCGAGATTATAATTATATTTGAAAGACAGGAAACATTAATTAACTACGTTTGGGCTTATGCCGGGATCACGATCAACTTAACGTTAACTTAACGTAACGTTAACTTAAAGTTATCTTAACGTATGTGTGATCACGATTCACATAACTTAACGTAACAACTCGAGCCAAACATCTTCATTCTCAAGTATGATCTGTGATTTGTACTAGTTTTACAGTGATGATCTGTGAATGTTTACAGTTTTCAATCGATATAATAAATATTTATTACAAAACTTTTTTGATAAATTTAGCTTTCCTATTTTAGTTTAATTATTTTTTTCAACCTTAAGTTTAATTGGTTTTTTCAACCTAATGAGAGTTTCGAATCTTTCCTCTACATCCAAAATTAAATTATACCACTGGATAGCTAAAGGATCAAAGAATTCATTACGATAAGCGAGAACAGTGACGCATCGCGCGCGGTGGAGGGGGAAGCGCCGCCATTTTGAGGTTATTTTGCTGCGTATCGAGATTTGCAATTAGTTTAACTTTTGACTCGGAGAAGATACGATGTTCGTTTAAGTTTAAACGTATTCACGTACAACATACGGCCGTGTCCATGACACAGCCACACCCCATTTTTATTTTAGTTTGGAGTGGTACAAGTGTTGCCACCTGATGGGTCTCTGACGAAAGGGCGATCTGAGGGTTCCTTGCACGCAACAATTTCAATACTGGGTAACTTTATATTTAGAGGGGTTTTCAAGATGATTATAGATATTTTCTCACAGTTAAAATATATTTTTACATTTATATAAAACATTATATAGTATATAATCGAAATCTGGATGAGTACATTCTATAGTTAGGCCACTCCAACTTGGTCGATTGACATAAACCTAGTTTGAAATTGGTTGTTGTTGTTAACAGATTTAAAGTTCTACGAGTAAGGTTTGACGGGAAATAATGACCAAGTGTAATGTGAGTCAAACGCCTTAGACTAATCCTAATCAGCCACCGGTGCGGGTAGAAAGGCCACTGAGGTAGACCTAATTAACAATTTAATGAACTTAGCTTAGTACACACATAGTATTTTCTTAAGATATAATTTTAATTAATTCATTTTTATTATAAATAGAACTAAGAATCACCCTTTTCATTAAGTACTTTCTGTTTGTTTATCGTGAACTCATCACTAAATTATAATTAATATCGAATCACATATTTTATTGCTGCTATTTAATATTATTAATTATTAATTTGTTTTATTTTTATGAATTGTACACCAACATTATGTCATTCTTTTTAGTAAGCCATGTGTTATTTTGTGGATTTATAAAAGTTAGTTTGAACCATCACTGGTGGGCATGCGGACAAAGTCGTCAGTCTGGTTTGACGGTGACGGGGTGATCGGGCTTAAAAACCTGGCCGGATGTATTGAAGTGTTTAAATAACATTTTAACTACTCTGCTTCCATGCAAATAAGTGTACATATCTTCTAAATTCTACCTTCTCCACAAGTACAGTACATCATTAGTGTAAATATGAAGCTGAAGTGAGAAGACAATATATTAAATATATTTATGATGAGGACAGCGTATTTAAAAGAATGTCGGTCTCAGCCTGCTTATTTTGATTTGAAAACTTTGCTAATTGGCCTTTTTGTGATGGCGTTTGAGTAATACCAACCCAGTATCACACTATTTGAAAACGTTATACGTAGTACTAGCCTTGTGTGATGGCGTTTGAGTAATACTAGCCCAGTATCACACTATTTGAAAACGTTATACGTGGTACTAGCCTTGTGTGATGGCGTTTGAGTAATACCAAGCCAGTATCACATTATTTGAAAACGTTACTACATAGTACTAGCTTTGTGTGATGGCGTTTGAGTAATACCAACCAAATATCACATTATTTGAAAACGTTGCCACGTAGTACTAGCCTTGTGTGATGGCGTTTGAGCAATACCAACCTAGTATCACACTATACCAATCGAACTGAATACCTTGAAGCAGTCGTGTGGTATCCAATTATTATTTTTATCCCAGCTAAATGTGAAGTTTTCATTTTGTGAAATCATAATATTACGTTCAGCGTCGTTATTGTAAACTTTGTTTCGTGGAGGACGCCATTCTCACTTTCAAACTTCTGAGAATTGATTTCTAATAGTTTGTCAAATAGTTTGTATATCCATAAATGGAGATTGTTTGTGGGGTTTTTTGTAAAAGTTTCAGTCGCATCCTCAATTGATTTGGTCCAACCACATTTTGACGGAAGCAAGTGAACATGATTCACTGGTGGTTTGATGCGTATACGCTTCTATGGATTATTATTATTATTAATATTATTATTATTTTCATTAGCACCGCGTCTTACTACCCGTTCGGGTTATACGCACTTACACTAATGTGCAATGGTAGGGTGATTGTGAGATGAAATGGAGGACCTACAGTTTAACGTGGGATCCGAACCACGGTGGAGGCCTGGCATTCTTCACATTCACAAGTTGTGATTAATACACGTCTTTTCAGAGATGAAGGAAGGGTTTGGCAATCAGATAAATCTGTGCCGGGACTGAGGATCGAACCCCGGACCCCCAGCACAGAAGTCCGACACCTTACCCTTAGACCGCCAAGTCACCTGTTTCTATGGAGCCTAACATTTGGAAATATAATATTTATCTTATGGAATAGAACGACAAGGCAATATTTAGTGACGTCATCACAGTAATTAAGTAAATTGTTCACTCACTTCTTATATTTAATTAGTTCAAGGTAACTTTTGTAATTTAAAACAGTTCAAAGGTTACTCGAAACTGTTTCGTATCCATTCGCCTAGAAGACAAGTGATATCATTTGAAGTGTTAAAACATTAAAAAAATTAATTTGTCATTAATATATCAAACCTAACATTTAGAGATAAGGAGGGTGTATTAGAGGATGTGCATTCACATTAGCGTGAAGAGGAAATGGGGAAACCATTCATATTGCACGAGGCTAGCAATCAAACCCTGACCTCCCCGTCCTGGTACAAAGGTTAATAGTTCCTAGTAATAGCTATTTTTCACTTTTCACAGTGTTAGTGCCAAGCAACAAATATGGCAGTAGAACCAATTCTAGCACGAGGATCTCCCAAGATGTCCGAAATTCTTTGTTGTAGCTTAATTTTTTTAGTGTTTGTTGTAGTTGGCTTGTTGTCTTATATCATCTGTCCATTTCCTTACAGAAGTTTCTTTCTTTTCTTTGTTTTATCTTCCCACTTAACACTGCGTTCTATAAATACAAGCTGTGTTTATTCCCCACTTACCACTCCGTTCTATAAATACAAGCTATGTTTATTCCCCACTTGCCACTCCGTTCTATAAATACAAGCTGTGTTTATTCACCACTTACCACTCCGTTCTATAAATACAAGCTGTGTTTATTCCCCACTTACCACTCCGTTCTATAAATACAAGCCGTGTTTATTCCCCACTTACCAATCCGTTCTATAAATACAAGCTGTGTTTATTCCCCACTTACCACTCCGTTCTATAAATACAAGCTGTGTTTATTCCTTCTTAATTTTGATTCTTAAGTAGCTCTCACACCGGAGCACTAGGCAACATGAGACTAACTATTGGCAACACGCAACATTGCTGCTTACTGGCTGTTTACATTGAATTTAACCGTGACTCTCACACTGAAGCAACGCGATATCACTTTTACGAAAAGTTTGCCTATTTGAAGCAACATGTGTTACTGGTGATATGAGCTGCATGTTGAAAACTGATTTTTATCACTTAGTATAGCAATATTCGTACAGAAGGTAGCTTTGTTTACTTAATTAGTTAAGCTTAACTCAATTAATTATTGTTTAGTTTAATTTACCTTGTTTAGTTGAATCTGTCTATTGATCTGCGATGCAATTAAAATAAAAGCGTTTGAAAGTTATTTGGGCTCATTCGATAGCAGTTATTAAACTGTGTAGGATGTGCTCTGAGTTTGTCGGCGCCATGATGTTCAAGTTCTTTAAATGAAGGATGAATACAAAAGCTACCACTAAATCAGAACCTCATCATCTTTGTCGGATGATGACAAGATGGCGAGAGGTTGCCACTCACACTATTATTTGTTGTGTCAGTTTGAGGGATGATCAAAATAATATTGTCTGTTGCATGTTGCCAGTTGATAGTTGCATGTTGCAACGTTTATGCTGAATGATTGCGTGACATCTGCGACACTCTATAAGATGATACGAGACGCGCATGAAACTGAGGATATAAGAGAGAGCCAAGGGAAGTTCAACACTCAAATAATTGTTCAATACATCTAATCTTGAAGAGCTTCTGCTGATGTTCATGTGGGTATTAAAAAGTGGTTATTCTTCCTTACACTCGGAGACTAACAATCACATAATACCTTGGTTCTTCTCTCTGAATCATGTGTACTACGCAATATGATTGGCTACACTGCGTTTTAAACCGCTTTAGTATTGATGCCAGAACAGCCGGAGTGGGGAGTGGAGGCTCGTCACATGCTCGACCAATCCGTGAAAGGTAGTTGTCATAGCAACCGATGGACGTTGCCAGATTTCTTGACAGTCACTGAGTATGCTTGCATAGTAGTAACGCGCAAACTCCCGCAATGTGGCAACTATGCTCTCAGGCCTACCCACCACGCGGATCTTAAAGCAGTTTAAATCGTAGTATAGTATACTCCATTTACTCTGAACGGTGGCATCTTACCTTGGCACGTTACACTATTGCCCTATGCTGGAAGCTACACCAAAGTGACCCGCGTGGCCGTATGGTCTAAGACTCTAATACGTCACTCTTGACATAAGCTAAACTGCCATTGAAGGAGAGATCGAGGCTTATACTCCAGTGGGGTATATTGAGGGTGGTTTTCCCAAATAGTTTTTCACAATCCCTCCATGCAAATGCAGGCACACTTCCTCTAAATTTAACCTTCCTAATTCCTAACACATTATTATTATTATTATTACATATGCGCATGGCCCGAACGGGTAGTAAGATGGAGCTAAAAATACACTATAGTAAACAAAACAAACAGGGTAAACAAAATTAATACACTTTGAATAAAAAGATTCCAAACGTGCTCAATGCTTTTGGGTCCGGCTTTGTCTTTTGGAAGGGAGACCAGTCATCTCATCTCAACGGTAGCAAATGATCATACTCATGAGTATAATAACTGCCTTGATAATTAATCAGATGGTGGATTATGCTACTTTTTCAAAAGTGACAAATGACTGGCCCAGAGGTTGCAACACTTCTTGAAGAATTCGACAAGTGTAAGATTTTATTTGAGCATTAACTACGTCACAATCACTACTCTGAAATTTCCGATAAACTTCGAGCATAATGTTCGAATTGATAATATCTTTCCTCAATCAAACGCGTAGCTTATTGCGCTTCACACGAAAGCTGTAGTGGATCATTATACTGGTTGTTTCCTTTATTTTGTAAGGAAGATTAAAAATTAATATGTACTGTACATAGCTTTGTCCCGGCACAATCGATATTCCTGGGAAGGGGAGTTATTTCTTACAAGACGAGGCAAACAAATAATTGCTGTTCACAATTTTTAGCCGATTCAATCTCGAGGGACATACCTCACTAATATCAAGCTCCCTATAAAAAAGGAAAGAAAGTAACTACCTCCCCAGAAATTCCGAAAGCTTTAATCTCCTCCCTTCACCAGAACCTCCTTGAGGTTGACGTAATATTAATTTTGGATGATAGTGATTTATCCCAGCGTGTATAAGTACAAGTAGGCCCCGTATTTTGATGACATTTCATCTTTTTTTGGTACATCCCAGAAAATGCTCTCAATTACATAAACTCCGTTTATGATCCCTCTGGTCGTGAAACAGTTTTTTATAGGTAATGTTTTGGTACCTTTTTTTTTATAATTTTGGATTTTAAGGTAATATTTTCTTGGATTTATTTTGGGTTATTTGAAGGCATTTTTGAGACATATTTAGGCATGTTAAATACATTTTAGGCATTTATGTTGAATAAGTATATTTTA
This sequence comes from Timema genevievae, assembly GCA_902155825.1. Taxonomy (NCBI): domain Eukaryota; kingdom Metazoa; phylum Arthropoda; class Insecta; order Phasmatodea; family Timematidae; genus Timema; species Timema genevievae. The sequence continues at coordinate 17,323 of CABFWO010005591.1, read as the reverse complement.
AATATTATTGATTTATTACTATTATTATTATTATTATTATTATTATTATTAGCACCGCGTCTTACTACCCGTTCGGGTTATACACACTTACGCTAATGTGTAATGTTTGTGATTAATACACATCTTGTCAGAGGTGAAGGAAGGGTTTGGCAATCAGATAAATGTGTGCCGGGACCGAGGATTGAACCCCGGCCCCCCAGCACAGAAGTCTGACACCTTACCCCTAGACCACCAGGTCACCTTTAATAAATACATAATTATTACTCTATCATCATTTTTCTAATCACACAACTGTCGGAATGATGGGATAATGTAGTTGTTTAGTCTTTATTTCTTTATATTTTACTATACATTTCATTATTGTTCACATAATTAAATATTTCTTCTATATTAGTGCATTATTATTTTATATAACTATCACATTTTTCTGTCTACCACCCTTTTTCATTAATTTATTTTTGTGAGTCTTTAGTTCGCGAAGTGTTTTTCTCGAAGGTGGACGCGCGTCACCACCGCGGCTCAACTTCTCACACTCTCTTCCGTTAAATGAAATAACCCCGTACTCATCCTAACTTCTGTAACTGTGTGTCTGACCATAATACACCAAGATAATCCCATCACAACACCAGGTAGACCTACTTGGGTTACTGCTTCACCGGATATTCAGCAGCAGGTATGATCTCACCAACTACAGTAGCTCCATGGCTTCTTTGGTGCTGACTGACAGTTCACAGCTGACTTCTGACAGTCAACATTTAGGTATATACATAAATGTTGACTGTCAGAAGTGACAGCTGCTAAACACATGTTTTTGCAGATCATATGGTTCGGCGTAGGGATACCTAATTTGGTCTGGTAGCTTTTCAAAGGCGTCAGCTGTCAGCTGTGAGCTGTCAGTCAGCACCAAAGAAGCCATGGAGCTACTGTATGTCTACTTACGTACACGTTAAAATAATTATTTCTCTCTCTCTCTCTCTCTCAATCAAATAAGATTCAGTAGTCATTTATCTTTTCTTCCTCTTTTCCTGTATGGTTGTAAAATACACATTCCAGGTGAGACACTGTAACTAGGCTTAAGAGGGTTGCGTTGGGAGGGGGTGGCTACTACTTCTAAATCAGGTATTTGTAAATTAATGTTATATTTTAGCAGACTGCAAGGGTTTAGTTGTATGTATTTAGTTCCCATTTGTAAAGAGTATGGTTGATTTAGTTGTTTAAGTTCATGAGAAATTTTTGTTTAAAATTTTAGGATTTTTTATTTTATTTGAAGTCATTATTAAAAAATTCTAGATAATTTATAGGTCTTTTTTTTAACCATTCTTAGGTCATCAAAGTTCGGGCCCTGGTTAGACTATAAGGAAAGTGGCATCTGGATGGTAGACCCTGACCATATTTGCCCTAATTTCAAAAGAAACTACTCGAAAACTGGCGTATTTCATTTGGCACCTAAAAGTCCGATATTATTGATCTAGGTCTATGTAATGTATCAAGGTCATTTATGAATAAAGTAGTTCCAATATTATGTATGGCCCCTAAACATATCCGTTCATGGGTAAAAGGCTATAATATTTTGTTTGAGCCCAATAAACATGTTCGTTCATGGTTGAAGGTGGCCTAATTTTATAAATGGCCCCTTAAACATGTTCATTCATCGGTTAGGGGCTTATGTATGACTATAGTTGATTTACGACTTCTTTGGTCCTGACTGACTGACAGCTATATAAAGCTACCAGACCAAATTACATATTCCTATGCCAAACTATATGATCTGTAAAAACATATGTTTAGCAGCTGTCACTTTTGACAGTCAAAATTTAGGTCTATACAAGAAACATATATTATGAGAGTTTTATTTATTTTTTATTTTTTATTTATTGTTGAACTTAATATGTTGATGTTAGGCCTTGTATTAATTATTAATTTTTTCTACAATATTTAAAATTTTAGCATTTAATCCAATATTAGTTTCTATTAGTATTATTAAATTATTTTTACTAATCTAATATTTTTTATTTTTAAATAATTAGTTGTTAGTAGTATTATTATTACTAACATTATAAATGTGAAAAATCTGAAAGGGTAATATCACACAGAGAAAAAAACACTTTTATAAACCTTTTTAACACTATTATTACAAATAAGTCATATTTGTTATGAACTGGCTTGTACCTTTAAGTGTTTTCCAACGGGGTCACAGGAAACCCTTCCTCATCGGGGACGCAGCAGTTGGCCTAAAGTCATTTGGCCTAGAGGCATTTTGCCTAAAGTCATTTGGCCTAGAGGCATTTGGCATAAAGTCATTTGGCCTAAAATGTAAATTTAAAACCTTCGGGTATCTTCGGAAAGTAAAAAGTACTGTTAGTTGTTTCATCTGGATATAGATAGCACAAATGATGAGAATATTTATAAAAACATTGACATATTTCCTACATAAAGCTTTACCCCAACAAACCTATAATCTTAATTCTACAAACAAAAACAATAGATCAATAGTTCACAAAACACTATACCACCTTTTTTGTATATAAATTTCCGATATTATTTCTTTGTTAGTATATCTCATTGTCATAAAGTTAATAAGAACGACGATATTAGCGAGAAACAATAAAAAAACACAATTTTTCCTTCCCCTATTTATTAATTTAAAAAACTTTTTCTTGCATAACTATTAAGGTGCAAAATATCATACTTGGGTGCAAAATGGTGCAAATCAAAACTTTTAAATTGGCATTAAAAAACATTTTAATATTAGGGGGCTACTCTTAACTTGCCCCCCGCCCCCAAACAAAAACACTCGTAGTCTCTGAGGATGGTTTGTAAATCTTAGTACTTGGGTGCAAAATTGTGCTAAATAGGTGGAAAACGATGGCATATTTACATTGTTAGTTTGAGAGTGTGGGGGCTGGAAGGAGGGTCCAACGACTTAATTTTTTTTGCATGCTAAATATTTTTTCTCGCTAATATTAAGATGCAAAAGGCCATAATTTGGTTCAAAACGGTGCCAAACATGACTTTTATTTTGGCATTAAAAACCAATTAATGAGTTGGAGGGCTACGCTTAACTTGCCACCCCCTGCCCCCCACCATTTTCCCTTTTAAATATTTTATCTTGCAAAACTATTCAGGTGCAAAACGCTGCAAAACAGGACTTTTAAGATGGCATACAAAAATACAACATTTTGATAGTGAGGGGGGGCTACTCTTATCTTGCCCCCCCCTAAATATAAGTCGTACCGTCTCTGGGGTTAGGGTGCACAACGTAATATTTGGGTGAAAAACGGTGCAAAATAGGTGAAAAACGATGGTATATTTAAATTTTAATTTGCTGGGGTGGGGCTGTGGGGGCAACTTAAGTGATCTCAACTCAGCCAACATGTTGGTTTATTATCTTCAACAAATGAGTTGGCTCTGACCGGCTCTCAACACCAACATCTCCAACAAGTTTAGAATGCGTTTGTACTGTAAGACAACTTGTTGGGATTGTGTTGGCTACCTACCTACCTACCTGCCTGCCTGCCCTACCTACCCTACCCGCCTACCTACCCTACCCCACCTACCCAATAGTTAATATGTGGCTTCATCAACATACAGACAATGTTCTAGCCTCATATGTATCTGAAATTGTATTTTTGGTAGTTTAGATCAGGGTTTATCAAACTGCGAGGCTCGAGAGGATTTCAGACGAGGCGCAGCATCGTTATATCTGTGAACCAATTGTTAACTTCCTTCAACTTGCTAAATTCTGATTGACTGTAAAAAATCAATATTCTGTTTTTGACTTATGAAGCAATAAAATTAATTTTGATCTTTGCATCTACATGCTATTTGTGTGAAAATAATTTCTCAACAAGTGTGATAATTTAAACTAGAGAAATCTACTGGCAGTTGAAAAAGGCCTTCCTTTATGTGTTGTATAAACAGAAGCTGACTTGAACCATCTCTGTGATAGGAAAATAAATGGTACGGCACACCGCACAGACTTTCTCTCTCTTTCTATAAACTCGTAAGATTTCTGAACGGAATAATGTACATTGTATCATCACCACTCCACATAAGAACACGCATAAAATAATATACAATGATATAGAATCAATGAGAAAAGAGGCGCATCTTTGTCCACCTAAGAGCATTTCAAACAGTTTAATGTCTTCCACAAGGGTCAACACTTCGTATTAAAATTTCGATTTCTGGTTAAAATTTTAACATTTTATAAGGTGTTGCAGATCTTCAAGTCATCGCATTGATATTTAATTATTCATTTATACATTTTGACCAATAAAAAATGTAAATATTGACTATTGAGTCTAAAATGGAGATAGATCATTGCTATGCAAACATTTCTCCTAAGAGCTTTAAGGAAAAATAACATACTTTTTTAGATACTTATATTTAATTACTCTATGGCATTGGAGAATTATTGCGTTAAGACTTAAGTAGTATATGTTTACAACTAAAGCTCACAAAATTGTATTAATATATTTGCAAATATCTCAGAAACTGTTGCTTTTATAAAAATATATGTCAAATAAAAGTTTTTTATTTCTAATAGTCCTACAATTTTGCAATGATAAGTTGTTTAGTTTCTCAAATAGTTGTGGAGATACGGAAATTAACGCTTCTGTAAAGTACCCTAAAAATCATTTTCATAGGAAAATGAAAATAGCCAGTTTATTTATAATCTTAATCAACGCCTAGATACGAATTTTAATCAAAATCGTTTGAGCAGATTTTGAGAAAACCAAATTTTTCTCTTTTCGCCCTTCAGTAAACTACCCTTAATTTTAAGTTTTTATAGACACACAGACAGACGGCATTGCAAAGACTATTTTTTAGGGTTCGGGGGGTCATGAGACGTCGACATCCATCAACATTTCAGGTTAGTTTTTTTTACGGTCGCAATACTTAAACTTTAATGTCCAAAAAGTTAAAAAAATTATATAATTGCGTATAGATTGAAAGTTATTGATTTTATAAAAATATGTTTCGGATAAAATATCTGTATTATAAATATATATACATATTTGTAATGCTAAGTAATTTCATATCTCAAATAGTTTCGGAGCTATTATAAAAAATGTTAATTTACGCATCAGACCGGAGCCCTTAAAGCCATTTTGCCGAAATATTGAGAGTAGCCATTTTGTTTGGAATATTTATTAATGTTCATAAATGAAATTTAATCAAAATCGTTAGAGCCGATTTTGAGAAAATCGACTTTTTCTCTTTTTTCCCTTCAGTAAACTACCCTTAATTTTAGGGGTAGATATCCAATTCCAAAAACCCCTCGGGGCAACCCTATGAAAACCCTAGATATCAAGTTTCAGCTCAATCGGTAAAATAGTTTAGGCTCTAGTTGGAGGTACAGACAGACAGACAGACAGACGGAAATTCAAAAACCACTTTTTCGGATTCAGGAAGTCATGAAACGTCAAAATTCATCAAAATCTCGAGTTCGATTTTTTTGACGATCACCATACTTTCTCTACCTGTAAGATAGAGAGAAAGTAAAAACAACTCATTCTTCTAAATGACAAGTACATATTTTTCATGAATAATATTACCGTCATAAAATGTTAAAACAAACTTTATCTTTTATTAATATCTTACAAAACTTTATTATTCTTAGTAAACTTTTACAAAGTTCTTATTAGTAAATAACGAAATAAATGGAATAATAATTGCCTCATTTTGTTATTTTAACGTAAAAAAATTATTTTTATTCTAAGAAAGAGAGGCTTAACAATTACTTTTAATGTTCATGTAAGGCTCAAGTGTATAGAATTTGAGAAAACCTAGTTTAGATGATTCGTTAGAAATAACATTATTTACCCAACTTAAATGTGAGCAAAGCCGTGGGCAAATTCGAGTAAGTTAATCTAATTATAAAATAAAAATTAATGGTTTATTAATTCATTTAACAGAATTAATAAACAGATATACGCAGAAAGACAGATAAAATATATTGGGTACTGAAAAAAGTTCAAAATTCAAAATAAAACAAAATTATTAAAATGGAGTGGATACAGTCATGTATATACTGACTACTCAAAACGGATATGTGTAAAAAACTTTTTATTTGTGGTACAATACGGTACAAAAACTAATACAAAACTTTGGCAATGCGAAAAGTTCAACATACAAAGTGGTACTACAGGTTAATGGACGTGCTGCTGTAACTTGGGCAGTATTAAATTGAGAGAAGACAAATGTATTTTGAAACGGTAGTACTGTATATACTATTTAACTAAACATTACACACCTCGCCATCTAGTAGCATCGCTACAAATCATAACGAATGTTTCTGAAGACAGTATGAAAGCATTTTAAATAAATGGTCTAAAAACTAACTTTACAAAAAGTCATTTGGCCTAAAAATTAACTTCGCAACAGTCATTTGACCTAAAGTAATTTGGTCTAAAGTCGTTTGGCCTAAAGTCATTTGGTCTAAGGTCAACACTTTAGGCTATATGACTTTAGGCCAAATGACGGTACCCGATCAGTGAGAAACACTCGGTATTTTTACTTTCTCTCTATCTTACAGGTAGAGAAAGTATGGTGATCGTCAAAAAAATCGAATTCGAGATTTTGATGAATTTTGACGTTTAATGACTTCCTGAATCCGAAAAAGTGGTTTTTGAATTTCCGTCTGTCTGTCTGTCTGTCTGT
>CABFWO010005590.1:0-45656 GCA_902155825.1 Timema genevievae | reverse complement strand
TTTTGTTTTATTTGAATAAAATGAAACAATAAGTAAATGTGTTGATTGAGAAGCAAAGATTTAAAAACAACCAAGAAAATAACACGCACTAATTGAGAATCTATTGAAAAACTCTCAAAGTCAAACTGTATAACGTAGAAAGAAAAAGTGTCAAATCTACGGATGCATTTAAAGTTACTAATTAAATTTCAAATGTTTCTTCTTTATATTATGGCTTGGTACTCTGGTTTTATTTGAATAAAACGAAACAGTAAGTAAATGAATTGAAAGTCGATTTTAGGGTGTTTGAGATCGATTTACTTAATCGATTCATTGCTCAAATCGATCTTCACGACCCAAAAAAAGCAATTCTTCGATTAATCTATCTCAGTTCGCGTTCCCTAGAATTGACAGCTAGAAACAGTTTGAATGGGAAAAAGAAAAATGTGTTTTTTACGTTTTTCACTGCAATTTTTTTCAATTTTTCTCTTTATAAGAACCTTTCTTGGACTTCAACGAATATTAGAAAAAAATATTAGCCGAATTGGTCCAGCCGTTCTCGAGTTTTGCGGTTAGCAACACATTTAGCCATCCATTTTTATATATAAGATGCCATAATTTTATTAGGAATAACAATAATTTGTTTGATTTTAATTTGTGCCTCTTCTTACTACCCGTCATGGCTGTCCGTATAAAGAAATCAATGGTTTATGATTAGTAATGAGAAATATAGAGGAAATGTAATTACATTTGCATTGGGGGTAGACCGAATACAGTTTAGGATAAAACTCCTCATACTCTGTAGACATATTAATTACATCCATTTCACCAGAAAACCAGGTAATACGAGACTGACCACTCTGTCTGCACTTCTTTCAGTTGGTAAAACCTTTTCTGGTTCTGATGGTGAAAAAATATTATTATTACTCATCACTTACACGTCTAACAACCATGTAATTAAATCCAACATATTTCTTGTATAAAATAAAATTCTGAGCCATTAAATCTATGCAGTTCCCACCTCATTATGTCTTTATTCTTTTTATAAGTGTACTATAGGAATCTTAAAGACCACAAAGAAAAACAACTAATTTTATCAGAGTATAATATTTGTCTAGCATTGGCTCAATAGTTTTGGGAAAAAAATGCTAACCAGTTAATGATCCAATGGTCATTGGCATCACCCTCACAACAAGATATACTGTCGATAGCAGAGAAATCAGAGTTTGGGCCCAGATCCGGTTTACTGAAGGTAAATTTTTCCTAGTTTGTTTTTCACTTTCCCCTCACACAAATGCGGATAGACTTTCTATAAATTCAACCCTACCTGTTAAAAAATTAGCGTATTTAGTACATATGCATATAGACCAAATGGGTATTATTATTATTATTATTATTACTAGCAACATGTCTTACTATTTGTTCGGGCTATACGTACTTACGCTAATGTGTAATAGTAGGGTGATTGTGAGATTGAAATGGAGGACCTACAGTTTAACGTGGGATCCGAACCACGGTGGCGGCCTGGCATTCCACACATTCACAAGTTGTGATTAATACGCGTCTTGTCAGAGGTGAAGGAAGGGTTTGGCAATCAGATAAACCTGCGCCGGGACCGAGGATTGAGCCCTGGACCCCCAGCACAGAGGTCTGACACCTTACCCCTAGACTGGCAGGTCACCTATAAATAGGTAGTAAGATACAATGATAAATAATTAAACATAATGGAATTTTGTCTAATTTAAAAATCAGAATTCAATTTTAGGGATAGAGTTTTATTTAACTATAACCATGTGGTGTCAAAATAGGCTTTTTCAATATAGCCCATATTTTAATGATAGATTTGCTATGGGTGCAGGATGAATTTACCCCTAAATATATTATTTCACTCTGATAACATTTAAAAAACTGACACCCTCAAGGGGGTCACGTGGCTTAAAGCGTCAAGCTCAACATAGACTGAATCTCTTGTGAACGAGAGCTTGATATTTGAATGAAGGCCAAGTGAAATACTGTTGTATTTATCATATTAGTTATTACTATGTTTATTTTTCATCCCCTCTCCTTGGTAATGTTGGTGAATTTCTATCATAGATCCCTCCATTTTACATATATTTAAATTAAGTCTTAGATAAACATGGAAATATCCCAATGATTAATCTAAAAACAATTTAATAAATCTAAAAAGTTTATACAGATAGTTGCAAAAAATTTGAAACTAATAATGTAAGGCCAACTATTAAAGTTTATTGACGACATATTAAGCAATTTCTAATTGATTTTAATTTTTTTTAACATCTCTAAGAAGAATCGCACTTTTCATTTGGCGTTGAAATGCAGAGCCATAGGAACAAACGGTTATCTTCAAGAATTTGTATGGTTTTGAAATTTTCTTTTCGGAAACGGTTTGATTAATAATAGAAGCATGTTTATTAAGTTCTACTTTTTATATACACACCTCCTCTATGGTTTTAACAATGATCAAATATCGATAACATTGGTATTTTTCAATAAATAAGAAAATGTAACAATTAATAAACATCGATACATTATCTTAAAAGGGGTCTTGAAAATATTAGCATAAACATTTCACTTGTTCTCGAGAAAACTGATATTTGTAAACGTTTGATCTTTCCGCAAGACCTGTCCGGTAGCTAGCGCCATCTACCTTTTCCGTGATCTAGTTGTTCTTGTTGGCGCGGAAGGATAAATTGGTTGGTGGTGAAGCCTCCCAACTACAATACCACAAAATAGGTTTTAAAATGCAGAGCCATAGGAACAAACGGTTATCTTCAAGAATTTGTATGGTTTTGAAATTTTCTTTTCGGAAACGGTTTGATTAATAATAGAAGCATGTTTATTAAGTTCTACTTTTTATATACACACCTCCTCTATGGTTTTAACAATGATCAAATATCGATAACATTGGTATTTTTCAATAAATAAGAAAATGTAACAATTAATAAACATCGATACATTATCTTAAAAGGGGTCTTGAAAATATTAGCATAAACATTTCACTCGTTCTCGAGAAAACTGATATTTGTAAACGTTTGATCTTTCCGCAAGACCTGTCCGGTAGCTAGCGCCATCTACCTTTTCCGTGATCCAGTGTTTCTTGTTGGCGCGGAAGGATAAATTGGTTGGTGGTGAAGCCTCCCAACTACAATACCACAAAATAGGTTTTAGACTTGCACTCAACAGGGCCTTAAGTGACTAAACATTTAATGAATTGGTTATTACAATTTTTACACATATCTAAAATACGTTAGCGAAATAAAAGGCTCCACTATTTTAAGGGTCTGATTAAAGGACCAAAAATCAAATAATGAACTAGAACTAGTAATCAAAGCAAGGGTATAGAGACGACATTATTTATAAAGAATATTACTCATCCAAAAGATAGAATTACCATTACTTTAGAGGTTAAGGACTGTTTAACATGTCCTTAATTAGATTTAGAGTAGTGGGCATATGACCATTAACAAACGACCAAGAGGATCTATTTGCTTTATAGGGGCTAACATCCCCAAACTACTTAAATGAGTGTGTTAGCTTGTGGGTATGTTTTGGTTTAGAGGGGGGAGGGAAGTTTAATGCCCCCAACTCTCACTCCCCCCGCTAGCCCTCCTCCCACAATCCCTGTTGATGAAGCTGTTGTCGACAACGAGTATAGAATTAGATTGGAGGATTTCACAAGGATTACACAGTCACTTAGACTACTCTAAATGTAGAATTCAATTTCATCGGGTTAATACACCATTAAATTACTTTGCCTCCATTTTGGGAGACTAATTGAAAATAAAATTAATTGACAAAAATAATAGAAAGCCAAGTTAAGCTCCTTAAATAAAGCAACTTGTAGTGTCCCCAATCACAGAGCCATTACTATTTGGTGTTTAAAATATAAAATACTGATAATAAATATAAGCTTGAATAATTAGAAAACAACTTTCTAATTACTAAAGTAGTTCAAGTGTAAAATATCAAATATATTCATGATTTTTAATGTTAGTTTAATTTTTTTTTTCACCCTCACTGTATATCACGTTGGACAAGCTCATGAAAATTGATTTTCTGCTTTAGGAGCAGTTGAGTTTCGAATGTTGGTGGGTGTAATTACTGTAAGGGTACTTGTCATAGATTTCTTTCCATTCGCATCCGAAGAAAATGTTAGTGCATTTCTTCCAAAGTCTGTTTTTTATCTCAACTCTTTTAATGTATCTAAATGCGTTTAGGTCATCGAGGATTTGTTAGAGAGCGTGAAAAAAATGCATTTATTTTTGCAATCCTGTGGGCTCTCACACCAATTAGGTAGATAATAAAAAAGGATAATTTTAAAAGGTATATTACCTACATTAGCGCGGAGAAAGCTAGATTAGGATAACATTTATGAAACATTTTTACACCCAGCCGGGACTCTATCCTCGACGCCCATCAAGCCAGATTAGTTGAGCTTGACGTTTAGTACGTGTGTCCACTTTCCACCATCGTGGGTAATATTTTAATAGAGTTAAAGGTAACAATCTGGATAGAATTTTTTTCTGTCATGAAATCTATTAAAATATAGCTTTAATTGTATGCAATATAAATGATTTAAGTTGGGATGAACGTTAATCTCAGGATTTCAAAATTCTAAAATAAACAAAATATTATGTATATAGTCTATATATTATATATATATATAATATTTTTTAGCACCACGTTTTACTAGCCGTTTGGGCTATACACTTATGTAATAAATAAGCAAATTGTTTTAGGGACTATGAAGGTTATATTTAGAGGAAATGTACTCCCATTTACGTGGAAAGATAGAGTAGAACAATTTTGTAAAAGAAACTTTAGGTTCACCCGACCGAGATTTGAACCTCTATCTCCCCGTCATGTTAAGAGTAGCGCGTTAAACCACGTCGCCACCGAAATGGGTAGTAAAATATTGCTGCAGTTGAATTTCTACTCATATTTATCTCAACAGCCCTTGAATATTGGTCATGGACCATAACCAAGAGATTTTCTCTTTGGTTAAAAATGAAGAATTTAGGGGAAAGAGAACAACTCAATTTTTAGTTCAAATTGATTTAATGCTACCATCTGTTAGACAATCATGATGCCATTATAATGCAGTCTAGATTATGGTTGAAAGGGGTCTTCGTTTTATATAAATTAATTTAGAAAAGGATTTTATGAGTTCTTTATGGGATTTAAGATATAAAAATCACTGTGCTGGAAAATGTGTTTAGTTTTACTCTCCTCCGTTTTTATCTGTACCATTCAAATGGCATTATGTGCCTGACAAATAATCAGAAATTATTGATCAGATATTATTATGAATAGAAAAATTATGCCAAATTTATCTAGTGGATCAATATTTTATTTATTTTGTACTAATATTATTTTTATCTATAAAAACATTCTCCTGCCATCCAAACTTAAGGGAAAGAATTACTAAAGAAGATATTTTTTTCGTTTTTGGATTTTTTTTAGATAATAAAATATATTTTCCTCAAACAATTCAGTCATTACCAAACATTGAGGGCGAATATTTCCTCAAGACTTCATTGTACAATACTACACTTCATTTTGCATATAATAAATATAATGTGTTTAAAATTCACTCCTTTATCACAAGTTTTTTTTTTTCATTCTCTTTCTTTTTTCCTTTTCCCATTATTTTGAGATGAAAACCTAGGTCTGATTTCAAAAAGAGAAAGGAAGTATAAGAAGAAAGTCACGAATAGCTTGTTCTTTATAACGGTTTCCATACTAACTAAAACCGGTTATAAAAAAAAAAAGTCATTACTTTATAATCACACACCACAGGTACGTACATGCTCCTTAGAGCACTATCGCCATTTTATCTTCAGAGGTTTTAAACATTTAATTTCCATCTGACCTTGAAAGAGTAAAAGAGTAACGGAAGGAAATATTTCCAGTGATAATCTTGATATGTTTTAGTGTTTGATATCCTGTTTAAAATTAACTTTTAAAGCTGCAATTTCCAACTCAATGTTAAATATCGCTACTATTATGGTTCGTAATTTCCCACTGTATTTAAATTAATAGCTTACATTTTACAAAGTAAAATTACTGGAATACATTATTTTATAGCAAATAAAAAAGTTTACTTAGTTGAAATAATAAGTTTGTAAATAATATTTAAATATTAATTATGCAAATATGATTAAGAATGTTAAGTATGAAAAGAAAATCTAATTTGATATTTAATTAATAATAAAGAGCTAGCTTTATATTTTAAATAACAATATACAAAATACATTGTTCATAATTAATTTAATCTTACAACTTATCTCAGTCAGTAACAGGTTTTTCAACTGATATAAGAATTCAGGATTGATTTCAGCCATGGCAAAAATTAATTATCAGGATATTATGGGTTTCCACATTCACAGTGATAAATTAACGGCTAGGAGCTGTCTGGGTTTTGTGAGGTATTGGACCTGTGTGCTGGGGATCCGGGGCTCAATCCTTGGTCCCGGCACAGATTTATCTGACTGCCAAACCCTTCCTTCACCTCTGACAAGACGTGTATTAATCACAACTTGTGATTGTAGGTCCTCCATTTCATCTCACAATCACCCTACCATTACACATTAGCGTAAGTGCGTATAACCCGAACGGTTAGTAAGAAGCGGGGCTAATAATAATAATAATAATAATAATCTTATAGGTAGTATGCTAGTAAAAACATAATGTTCAAATAGTGCACTTTAAAAACTTTAAACAAGTATTTTGTGAATGTTTACTTTTTATGTTCGATGCACCAAATATTTCACCCCGGTTTGTTTTTACTATAAATAGCCTACTGTAATTAATATGGATTAAGAAGATAATTTAAATGATTTTTTTTTGCTATTAATGATTATAACTGTCTGTTCATATGGATTTAATAGCAAAGCTATAATACTTTTCAATTAAAGTTTCAGCCACATTTGAATACCATATTCTTTATATTGAAAAATGTCATCTGGACACGGGAATCAAACCAAGGATCTTTGTCTTAGTACGCCAATACTCTAACCTCTAAGCTTTTCAGGAATTGTCTCGTACTTGGGACATTCTTCACTCATATTTCAAGGCAGAATCTGTAATGGACGTGTGGAAATTATCAGCCACAAATTTTAATCTTAATAATATCTGTTCAAGTTATACGATTATATACTAACTATGCTAGTAAGTGAGAAATGATGAAGGGTGAATTTAAAGGAAGTGTTTCCCCATTTGCGTGGAAGGTTAGTGGGAAACCATTTAAGGAAATACCATCCTCAGTACATCCAACCAGAATTCGAAGCCCAATCAACCCGTCATCTGCATTATGCGTGTTATACTTTCTAAACGATGCTTCTTTCAGCCAGATGTATCTACTGGACTGGGACTACAAGAGAACATACAGCGCAGAAGTGATGATAGCTGGTAACTAGAAGAAGATTTTGTATACAAAACTTTGGATTAAAGTCACTAATGTTAACCAATATTATTATCTTCTTCTTTCTCCTCTATGGGTCTTTGGCCTGTTCCATTTAAAGGGCTCTAAATGTCGCTCTTCCATCTTTGTCTCTGTCTTCCATGTCCTCTTCTCCTTGGATCTCTTTTGTCTTAAACTTCAATCCTTAATCTGTACAGAGTTTTAAAACTCTTTGTACTTTTTTTCCAGCTAGGGTTGTTACAACCTTATTAGTCCAATTCCAAGTAAAGTCCTTGATTCTTTGAGCTATCTTAGATTTTTATCAGGGGCAGGAAGTTAACCTCACACAGGAACTCTTCTCTTTCGTCTGGGCTTAAGACCTGCAGTGACGTTGCCGAGATACTCAATTCACCCAGCTTACACCCCAGCCAGAGGTATTGTTATAATTATTATCATCTTTGTGATATTAAATTATAAATCAAGAATATTAGTAAAAATATAACAACAAATACTTTATTATATTATTATTATTATTATTACTATTAGCATCGTGTCTTATTACCCATTCAGGTTGTACGCACTTACGCTAATGTATAATGGTAGGGTGATTGTGAGATGAAATGGAGGGCCTACAGTTTAACGTGGAATCCGAACCACGGTGGAGGCCTGGCACTCCACACATTCACAAGTTGTGATCAATACACGTCTTGTCAGAGAAGGAAGGAAGAGTTTGGTAATCAGATAAATCTGTGCCGGAACCAAGGAGTGAACCCCGGACCCCCAGCACAGAAGTCCGACACCTTATCCCTAGACCGCCAGGTCACCTACTTTACTATAGATTACTGTATATTTAATGTTTTCATAATTAATTGAAAGAACAAACTATATTAGTAAAACTACCATGTTTCTTGTTTTATGTATGCTGCATCAAGAAATAATAATAGCAAACTAAATAATAAATTAAGTATTATATTTATATAAGAATCTTATTTTAACTGGACACTAAACTAATTAGATATTTTTTGTAATTAAGAGAAATACACATACAAATTTAGTTTTGAAATGAATCCCATTTTATTTTGTAAACACAAGTGCATCAACACAGCTGAACATGGTTTGCGTGAAGTAATGGACAAGACTGATTTAATCCGGTTCACCATCTTGATTTATGAAGTGAACGCAAACTTTTAAAAGCTCTCATCTGTACAGAATTTTTAGGTGAGCCACAGACGTCAATTTCACAACAACAAAAAAGGAATATCTAAAGGGTAATATTAATTAATTCGTGTTTCAATAATGTAAAAACCCTTAAATTATATAGGCTATATAATATTAAAAGACTTTGTTGCTATTAATGTTTTGACCGCTAAAAGTGACATTAGGTCAACATAATATGATCCTTCAGATCATATAACCAGCTCCTATGGTTGAGTAATAAGTGCAGCTGGCTACGAGTCTAGGGGTCCTGGGCTCGAGTCCTGGCTGGTACCTTGAGTATCCTTAGCTTTAGGGGAATAACCCCACTTGTCACCAGGGCTTGGCTAATTAGGCTTAAGTTAGGTTAAGACTCACTCTGAATCCACATCATTAAAACTATTATTAGTTTATCTCATTGTGGGTACGACAACCTCCATAGATGTACCCTGGGCAATGTTCTGTGCCAACAGAGCGGCTAATTGTCTACACTTAAGGTGACCGAACCTGGACATCCAAGTCCTTCCCGGTCAAATGTGCCATACGATAAAAAAAATCGTATAGTTTGGCAAATGGATACATGAAAGTATATCTGATAGATTCTTCTAGATGTCAGTTACCCACAGTTTCTACTCTATCTTACCAGTTGACGTCTTGTGTGAACGCCAACCATTAACAGGATATACACTCCGCATGACGCTTCTATCAAGCGTGCTTGTCTATTGGACAGGGGCTGGTATCTTAACAAGGTTACCTCTTATGTGCTTAAATGTGTAAAAACGACATATCTATCACCGATAATCAAGGTGACATAAGACCTTTATTCACGTTACTCCGATGTATATTCCAAAATAAATATCTAGATCATCAATTTAAAAAAATCTAATTGAAATATGAGTTATTTTTTAAAGTTTCAGAATGTGAGATAAAACTTGTTTCAAAAAAAAAAAAGGCCAATGTGAAAGAAGAGTATTTTGTTGGTTTGGACATATTGAGAGGATGAGTGTGGATCGATTTACGAACGAAATATATGAAGGTAGAGTGTATGGATCCAAAGGAAGGGGAGAAGTGAGAAGTGATTAAATGTGGTAGAAAGATGTGATAAAAAGAGAAACATTATAAGTTTGAATAATAAAAGAACATGCATGATTCGGTGTATGGGTGCTGTTGAAGCGAAGGGAGTATGCAAAGATATGGAAGTGTGGAGAAATTTATTGAGGATGGATTAGGTAAAGAGTAGTTGTTTTTTGAGCTGCATGCACAGTTTCTTGCCTACCCCGTAAGGGAACGGCTTGATTAGGTAGGTATGATATGTATGTTCAAATAAAGAGCGCTGCGGGTATTAATTAACAAGAAATAAACTCGATTGTTTCAACCCATAAGCGAGTTATACGTACCAAAAGATTGTATGTAGCAGATATAGGGTGTCACGTTGTCAGCGCAACGAACCCTCCTACAGCTAATCACATTTTTTAGACTGAAGCCACGACTTCTTTATTCAAGTAACTTCTAATTTGTCCTCACGAGGCTGAGTCTGAAACCATTTCAAACCCACTGCTTCACGGACAAATCTGAAAGCACCGGGGATCGGACCCGGTACCTCTGGATCTAAAGTCAGGAACTCTGGCCACTGGACCACAGAGGTGATCAGTAATAAATAAAATGAAGTGAAAAAGCGAAAACAGTGAACTAACAAACTTTATCATGTGGAGTAAGCGCCCGTCAAGTCTTGTCTAGTTTGAACATGACGAGAGTTCTTGGTTTAAATCCAGGTCAGATGTCCTGATCGTGGTTTTTCCTGAATAATTTCCCTACTGCTCTTACAAGCAAATTAAAACTATCTACAAATTTACTTTCTTAGTCCTAATTCATTTGTATTTATTTAGATAAACTTAATGGGTAGTTGACGTGGTGAACTTAAGAATAAATGGTACGGCGCACCGCACAGACTTTCTCTCTCTTTCTATAAACTCGTAAGATTTCTGAACGGAATAATGTACATTGTATCATCACCACTCCACATAAGAACACGCATAAAATAATATACAATGATATAGAATCAATGAGAAAAGAGGCGCATCTTTGTCCACCTAAGAGCATTTCAAACAGTTTAATGTCTTCCACAAGGGTCAACACTTCGTATTAAAATTTCGATTTCTGGTTAAAATTTTAACATTTTATAAGGTGTTGCAGATCTTCAAGTCATCGCATTGATATTTAATTATTCATTTATACATTTTGACCAATAAAAAATGTAAATATTGACTATTGAGTCTAAAATGGAGATAGATCATTGCTATGCAAACATTTCTCCTAAGAGATTTAAGGAAAAATAACATACTTTTTTAGATACTTATATTTAATTACTCTATGGCATTGGAGAATTATTGCGTTAAGACTTAAGTAGTATATGTTTACAACTAAAGCTCACAAAATTGTATTAATATATTTGCAAATATCTCAGAAACTGTTGCTTTTATAAAAATATATGTCAAATAAAAGTTTTTTATTTCTAATAGTCCTACAATTTTGCAATGATAAGTTGTTTAGTTTCTCAAATAGTTGTGGAGATACGGAAATTAACGCTTCTGTAAAGTACCCTAAAAATCATTTTCATAGGAAAATGAAAATAGCCAGTTTATTTATAATCTTAATCAACGCCTAGATACGAATTTTAATCAAAATCGTTTGAGCAGATTTTGAGAAAACCAAATTTTTCTCTTTTCGCCCTTCAGTAAACTACCCTTAATTTTAAGTTTTTATAGACACACAGACAGACGGCATTGCATAAACCACTTTTTTGAGTTCGGGGTCATGAAACATCTACATCCATCAACATCTCGGGCTAGATTTCTTTTACGGTCGCAATATTTAGCTTTAGTGTTCGAAAAGTAAAAAAATATATATATAATTGCGTATAGATTGAAAATTATTGATTTTATAAAAATATGTTTCGAATAAAATATCTGTATTATAAATATATATACATATTTGTAATGCTAAGTAATTTCATATCTCAAATAGTTTCGGAGCTATTATAAAAAATGTTAATTTACGCATCAGACCGGAGCCCTTAAAGCCATTTTGCCGAAATATTGAGAGTAGCCATTTTGTTTGGAATATTTATTAATGTTCATAAATGAAATTTAATCAAAATCGTTAGAGCCGATTTTGAGAAAATCGACTTTTTCTCTTTTTTCCCTTCAGTAAACTACCCTTAATTTTAGGGGTAGATATCCAATTCCAAAAACCCCTCGGGGCAACCCTATGAAAACCCTAGATATCAAGTTTCAGCTCAATCGGTAAAATAGTTTAGGCTCTAGTTGGAGGTACAGACAGACAGACAGACAGACAGACAGACGGAAATTCAAAAACCACTTTTTCGGATTCAGGGAGTCATGAAACGTCAAAATTCATCAAAATCTCGAGGTCGATTTTTTTGACGATCACCATACTTTCTCTACCTGTAAGATAGAGAGAAAGTAATAGGAGGAATTACGCTTTTTTATATTAAAGCACAGATTCATACTATCCATTCTATCTTTACATATATTTACTATTAACTCTAATATTTTATAAATGATTAAATTAGATTTTTTAAGAATTGTATAGTTATCTAGTGGAAGGAGAGTGGAAATTAAAGAACTGAGGAAAAATTACCTTTAGTATAACTAAGTGAGATTGGAAATCCACTCTCACCATCATCAGCAGAGTTTCCCTTAACAATTCAATAAATGATGGGAAGATCGAGGTTTGAATCATGGTCGGGTGTACTGAGGGTGGTTTTCCTAAAATGTTTTCCCACTTTTTACAATGAAAATATAAGTACACTTCCTCTAAATCCAGTTTTTATCATCCTTAACCTACTAGGATAATTAGTAAATATTTGTGTAGCCTGAACAAATAGTGAAATGTTTTGTTAAAAAATATTAAAATATGCTTAATATATTGTGATAATACACCTCTATATTTTACGACTGCAGATAAATATCCTCTAACAGCACACTATATAAAGTAGTATTACACAACATAAACCTTGCAACAAAACGTTTCACACAAAATATATCCAACAGAGTATCATCATTCAAATGTTAATGTCACTGAAGTCATAGAACTCCTCCATGGTTATAGGCCGTTTGCTTTCACTAATTTCCATGACAAAACAAGCGTTTATGCAAATTGTGATTTAGCGTTATAGCGATTAAAACCGATATCCCGCTAATGATAGCAAAACGAAGGCGTTTATTTGATTAGGTGATGTTTGTACGCCATCTCTCTGACACACTCTCGAACACGGTGGACACTAAGTATGATTTGTAAACAAACCTTTGTGAAATTGAATTCAACATGGGATTTTGAGTAAGTATGGACCCAAGCTTTTGACTAAAATACAAGATCAGAACAAAAATATAGTCACGTGATCATATATAAGCAAACTACAGAATTTCTGCTTGACACACTTTGTCCATTATGTTCGAGTTGAAATAGTTTATCTCTTTGAGTTCTGCTCTATGTTGAATTATATTACAATTTTCATAAAAAGAACTCTATCTGTTGATAGAAATAATATTAGATGAAATTTAACGTATCCATACTTACCTCAAGTGATGGATGTTTTAAACTTTCTTCTTTGATTTTAAATATAGTATTCATAACAATAAATCCACACAATTTAATCACCAAGTCCTACCACTTGTTCGGGTAACACGCATATGTACTAATTATGCAAATATTTCCGGGAAAGGGTAGGTTGAATTTAAAGAACGTATCCACATTTTCTTAGAGGAAAAGTGGACGATTATTTGAGGGGAAAAAACCTCAGTACACCCAACCGGGATTTTAACCCCTAAGTTCTCGTCATCAGCAGTCGGTCTATTGCGACCGTGTGGCTTAGACCAAGTGGATACCAAGGGCTATTCCGAAATTACTACATTTAAATTTTCATATTATGAGGAAATTTTATCTAAAATCTACGTGCTTTACTAGATATACTAAAACTTTTTCATACGCATGGTCATTTTAGCTACAGCTTTCCTTTTTGATAGATATTATCTAGAGTCTAGACATATTGAATAACACTAATAGTACATTAAAATTGTACGTTGGTTGATCTAAAGAAAGTATGTTGGTAAAATACATTATTAGGATAATAAAATCTCATAGATTATGATAGGCAGGACATACAGCGTTAATGGAAGAATATGGAACCGTTCTCAGGATATCGACTGGCAAATCCAAAGAGAAAAGACCATTGGAAAGACCTAGACGCAGATGGGAGTATAGCATTAGAATGGCTCTGAAAGCTATAGGATATAAAGAGGTAGACTGGATAGAAGTAGCTCAAGTTTGAGATAGGGTTTAATGGGTGGGACTGGACAGAATTAGCTCAAGATATGGATATGGTGTAATGAGGTGGATTGTATAAATCTAGCTCAAGTTTATAACTATCTCAAGATAGAGATAGAGTTTAATGGATTGGACTGAATATAACCAGCTCGATATAGGGAGAGGATGTTAAGAGGTGGGCTAGATAGAACTAGCTAAAAATTGGGATAGGGTGTAATAAGGTAGACTGGATACAGCTATCTCAAGATAGGGTGTAATGAGGTGGAATAGGTATAGCTAGCTAAAGATAGGGATAGGCTGTAATGAGGTAGACTGGATTTAAATAGCTCAAGATATGAATGGCTGGCATACTTTTGTATGTGCGGCAATAAACTAAACAAGCTCCCAATGCCATAGAATAAGTAATTCTCCTGAAAGGCCTTTTCTCCTACCAGCTTACTACTATAAAGTAGTATTCTTGTAGGAAAAATGGTCTTACATAAAACTATTATACTAGTGTAGATGTACACTCAGTGGGATAAAACCATACCTTGAGTCTCCAGTGGCTGTGGTTTCAATGTTCGCTCAAGTATTTGACGATTTCCACACGTCAATCAGAGACTGGTGCCTCAAACTGTAAGCGAAGAACCACACCGAGCATGGTACGTAACCTGGACAGCTCAGTGGTGGAAAATTAACGCGATTATTCAAGAGTTATTAATTGGATCCCTAGATCCAGGTGTAATTTATCCACGGGTTTAAAACTATTTTTATTTTTATTCTAAAGGTAAATTATTACCAAATTCTTACTAAAATAGAAAATGTCAATACACATTGCGATCCAAACGACTATATTCAGTGCACACGAGTTGTATAGCTAGCCTTGTAATCTTGTTTCATCAGTGTTATTTTTTTCCGTGTTATAATACATTTGGAGCCTATTTTTTGGTGGAACTGTCAAAGTAGTTGCTTTCACGATATATTTGTGTATCGATGACGGGTAGATTGATATGTGAATCCTGGTAGGATGTACTAAGGAAATTTATTCCTAATTGGTTTTACTTTTTGTCTCAAGGATAATACACATACGGAGAATTCAGCCTTTATCATCCTTAAGATTGTACCTGTTTATTGTATACCCAAAGTACTAAAAATATTTATATACTTGTGCAAATGTATTTACATTAATTAAATAACAAAAGGAAGTTAGAATTAGCTAGGGGGAGAGAATACAAAATTAAGGAAAAAAACATTCAATACAATTGAGCATTATTTATACCCTTAACTTTTTGTTAGTGGTAAAATATATTATATGAGATTAAAGTTATTTCCATAGAATAATTAGCCATTTTAAACAATTTGTTATCAATAAAATACTTTAAAGTTTTCTTACTAGGAAAAATAAAGTATTAATCTTTATGTAAAATTCAACAAAAATATTCATTTGAAGATAAATATTTATCACATTTCTCAAATCATTCAAGACGAATAAAGTAGAATTTGGATGAATTATATTAATTTGTATGTGGAGAGTGGGGAAAAAATTGAGGCAAACCCCACATCAACATTTATATTCAAAAAACAAATTCCAATCTCCCTGACATTTGTAAAACTTACTAGATAAAACTGAAATCAGGACAATAAAGATATCTATTATCGTTTACGACTTTTTTAATAATTTAAAATATTAGTGCATACTATTAAAATTCCCTTTTTAAGTGAAGTAGTAAAATTCTCATCACTCTAAGCTAAGTTAATAGATATATAATAGATAGATAATATATAAGATATAAAATAGATATATAATAGATAGATAGGTAATTAATATATAAGATATATAATAGATATAAAATATGTGATAGATAGATAATATACTTATATTTATTTCAAAATATTTTTATTTAAAAAGAAAATTTCCATGAAAATTAACTTGAATATTAAATTATCTATGATTTGAGTAGTCCCAACAATTACTGTCCTTTGAATACTCAGCCCT
Organism: Timema genevievae; assembly: GCA_902155825.1. Classification (NCBI taxonomy): domain Eukaryota; kingdom Metazoa; phylum Arthropoda; class Insecta; order Phasmatodea; family Timematidae; genus Timema; species Timema genevievae. The sequence continues at coordinate 29,739 of CABFWO010005590.1, read as the reverse complement.
TTTTAAAAATTTTGTCTTGGCTCTCCCAAATATTTTAGATGCAAAGAAGAAAGGGCTTTATGATTTCTTCAGATGATTTCTTCAGATGATTAATGACATTCGTCTTCTTTTGTGTCGTTTCTTTCTAATTCCTCATTCCGTTCAAACACACGCATGGACTTAAAAGTCGTTAGGGATTGGAATATAAACGGGAGAAGGGGATTATTTGAAAATGTCATTCGCAACACGTTTTACCAAATGAACCGAAAATTTCAAAAGGAAATGTTTCTTCGTAAAAATGTTCGTCTTTGTTCTCGAGAAATTATGCTCTTGAAAAACAATAGAGGTTTCTGTTGTCAAGGCAAAGATAGATTACTTAAATTAACTTATTTTTTTACTTTTTTGAGATCCCTCACAAAGAAGAAATATTGTGATAGTAAAAAAAATTGAATTCAAGTTTTTTATGGCTGTCGACGTTTTATGACACCATGAACTCAAAAAAGTTGTGTCTGCGATACCGTCGGTCTACATTTGTGTATCTTTGCCTAGAGCCTAAACTATTATACTGATCAGGCTAAATATTTGCATTTAGTATTTTCAAAACTCTACCCCGAGGATTGTTTTAGAATTATAATCTTAAAATTAGTGTAAGTTTGCTTTCATGCGTTAAAAGACAAAGAAAAATAATTTTCTTGAATTCTGTTAACAAATTTAAATAAAATTGTGATCCAAGCACTGTTTAACATAAATTATAACTTTTTGGATTTGATTTATTCCATAAACATTACTTTGAGGGTATTTCACACAAGAAGAAATTTCTAATTCTAATAATATCTCCACCACCATTTGAGATATAAAGTAACTCATTGTTTCAAGGTTATAAGACTATTAAAAACAAAAAACTTAAATTAAAAATAAATTTGTATAAAAAAGAGTTGATTTTTAAACTCTTTTTGGAACCAATATGTTCCTCTTTTATTAATCTTTCTGTAATAATGCATATTATTACTATTTCATTGATTTTCCTTGTTGGAATATAATGCTCTTTTTTTTAGTATGGTTCTGTAGGCTAATAATGTATATTATTTGGTTTGGATGAATTTATATTTTGCTGGTAAATACCCGAGAGTGTGCGTGCCGTACACTGCATAATTTATTTATTTCTTATATTTTAAACTGTTTTTCCTGTGGTATTAATATCAGTTTAAATGACACGCATACATTAATATTACGCTAATGGAATAGGGTCGGAATGGTATAGACTTAGAAGAAATGTAGATTTATTTGAATGGATAGAGAATTATAAATTATTTAAAAAAACTTTAGAACACCTGAACTTGAATATAGTCCTTATCTATACGTTCCTGATAATCCAGCCTAATACAGTGTGACAAGTTAGTATACAACTACCGACCGATAGGGTTTATGGTATATAATTTTGTAATCTATTTTAAATATATAAAGGTTTTTTAACAAATGTTTACGTTTGTAGCATAAAGAGGATAACAACTGGTTCATTGAGAGGAGTCCATAAATCCCAAGCTATTTAAAAAGTGTTATTTTTTTTATTATTAATTTTGTTATTTCAAGATATTGTTAAAGATGAAATTGAGCGGAACGGTATCAAAATTTCCTCATAACGAAATGTATTGTAAATAGTTAGAATAAAAGGTAAACAAAAAAAATTAGACTAAGATCTCAACATATTAAAATATATTTAAAGAATAATTATATTTATTTATTGTTCGTTATATATATATATATATATATAAACACTTTTTACGAGTATTTATGAAAAAGTACAAACGATGTTATTAGTTCCCTTTAATAGGTTCATATTATTAAATTAATAATGTATTTCTCTTTACCATACTACTAAATCAACCTCTTTCACATTTTTCAATTTCAGAACTCTTTTTTTATTCCTTATCCTCACCTTCAAATTATAACTTCCCTTTTTATTAGTTCCTTTTTTCATTTACTTCTTATAATCATCCTTTCATCTCCATGAAATGTAAATATATATTTATTAACTTGAATATTAGTTTACTTTATCTTTATTATTCCAACTGTGTATCCCTATTTTCCGGCTTATTTCTTCTCCATTTTTACTTTGTTTTACAGTCTTTTTATTCTTACTTCTGCTCCTATCTTTTATTTGGTTGTGTATTTCGCTTCTCCTCCACCAACTTAAAGGATAACACTCAAAGACAAAGAACCGGAAAACACCCGTAAGTCCCTTATCTGCCCGTACTTGAACCCTAGTGGGTCCTACTCTGGTTTTTTTTTTCTGGCCTCTGTTTTGAAGATTGCTGTAGCCTTTGAAAGAAAAAAAAAATAGTGAGGATGAAAAGAAATCCGAGAGGCCAGTGATACTTTGGTCCAGATAAGTAAAGAAGAAAGAAAAAAAAAAGGGTGGGTGTGTTCCGGGGGTGTGGGGGGGGGGGGTTATGGCTTGACTACAAGCTGGTCAATATCTTCTTGATTTACCAGGGCTTAGCCCCAGACCTATGAACACTTGAAAATTCTCCGGATAAAAAATAGAAAAGACAAAACATGAAATAGGTCATATTTTACTTTGGCGTTGATAGAAGGAATCCTATATAATAAAAAAAATAAGATAGGCGTCAACTTTTTTTTTTTCGTTACTGTGAGTCTGGGACATAAAATATACTCAAGGGTGTATATAGCACTGTTGTCATTCGAAGGGGAAAATGTAATTTCCCCAAAACAATGTAGACACATTCTTATATGAATAAACGTCAGAAGGGATGTTTTAATATATTTTATGTTCTTGAGCCAACACAATACCGTCATATTTGATGCTTATTTGATTTCTTAGTTTGTTTTTTAGAAGTGGAACTTACTACAGGATGTCTGTAGATCATACTAAAAAAATATAAATTACCTTTAATATATTTAACGTTATCTAATTTCCATGTATTACTGCATGTACGAGTTACATGCATTTTATTAATCACGCTAATATTTTTGAGTTTTAGAAATGAGTAAGTTTTAATTTATAGGAAGTAATATAAATCTACCAGCATTTGCATGGAGATAAAGTGGAAACAAATTAAAGATAGATTAACCCTTTTCTTACCTGACCGAGAGTTGAACTCTTATATCCCAGTCATTGGCAGTCTAGTTGGTTGCGAGAATGACGCCTTAGACCATTTAGACACTGAAGCGAGTTGATATTTTAATTACCTTGCTTGGAGATTTTTTCTTTCTTATTAAGCGACATTTTTGTAATCGTGATAGTTTTCAATCTTCCACGTTCTACATGACCCCAAGCTCAAAATAATTTCTTCCAATAAATGTGTCCATCTGACCTCATGCATGTATGCATGCATGTATGTATGCATGCATGTATGTATGCATGCATGTATGTATGCATGCATGTATGTATGCATGTATGTATGCATGTATGTATGTATGCATGTATGTATGCATGTATGTATGTATGCATGTATGTATGCATGTATGTATGCATGTATGTATGCATGTATGTATGCATGTATGTATGCATGTATGTATGCATGTATGTATGCGTGTATATATGCATGCATGTATGCATGTATGTATGCATACATGCATGTTTATTTTTCTTTAAAAAAATATTCAACTAGATTTAATTATAACTGTTTTTTAGAGATTTTGTACCAGTTAAAAATATACTGTTTAAAAAATTATTTACGATTATTTTCTAGCATTTATTTTGGTTCATGCCTTACTATACTCATGAGTCAGAAATAAGGAAACCATACTTTGATTATCAAATTAAGTATTAACATAATGGTTATATATATATATGTATATATATTTATGGCTTTAGCAATTAAATTAGGCTGTTAATAGCAAGTGTGTTAAGCTTATCAATAATAATGATAATAATAAAGTTAAATCTTTTTTCAAATTGAGAAATTTTCCTAGAACTGAATGAACCAACATACTGCACCTGTAAACTAGACTGTTCCGGCTCGAGCGCGCTTGTGAAATATAACCAGTATTATCTTGCAAACGCGTCACTCGGTCGCTCGCTCCAGTCTGTTCAAACCAATGTGTTCTATTTTATTTTTTAGTCACTAGTTCACTCGCACAGTCTGGCCCTAAATTTACCCTATTCGGTGTTTGCCTGGGCCAAGGCATCACTCTCACAATAAGCTATACTACTGCTGATTAAGAGATCGTTGATAGAACCCCGGTGGGGTGTACTAAGATTTGGTTTTCCTAAATGGTTTTACACACCCCTTACACCCAGATAAGGGTGCATACGCTTTCTCTAAATTCAACATTCATTGTCTCTAATGAATAAGAATAATGTCTACATAGGTGTATAATCTGAATGGGTAGTAAGATGTGTTTCTTAAAAAAAAAATGATGGTTTTATTTTTCGTCGTGGCTTACCAACTGTTCGGTATATTAGCGTATTTAAAGTAATAAGGTAGGGATTAGTAATGTATAATTGAGATGGGATGAGACTACATTTGCCTTAAGTGTGATTAAAAAAACATTTAATAAGAAAGTCTCAGTACTACCGACTTGGGTATCTGTCCTAGATCATCTCAACATTAACCATCCAATCTATTGCAAATGTGTCACCTTAGACCATGTCGACACCGATGTGAGGCCCAGTAGATAACATAATTAGTGGCAGAACATAAGTAGGTAAAAATCTTTAAAAAATATATTGCCCAGCATCTTACTTTATTCATACAGTCCAACCATATTTTATCACCTGATAGTTTAAAGATTATTTTAAAATAAATGTACCAACAATTGCGTGTTGGGAGGGCTCAAAACCATCTATAATAATAACACCCTCAACTAAACGAACTTTATGATTAGTACACCTGCCAGCAGATTAAGGTGTTTTTAGCACGTTCATTTTTGTATCACCGCATCTTAATAGCCGTTAGGTCTATACGCCAATATACTAATTACTTTAATGTGTTATGGATTAGAAAAATTTTAATTTAAAGTAGTGTACCCATACTTTCGTGGGGAGAGAGTATAAAACCATTTAGGAAAATTATCCTCTGTAAACCCAACTAGGATCGAACCCCAATCTCCAATAGCTTTTGAGGGCTATAACTTCCAATTGCACATATTTTTACTAGAATATGCTGAATTCTTTAAGGCCTGTATATAACTTAAGGTTGATTAATTTTATATTTAACATTTGTACAATTTGTATAAGAAATAATAAAATGTTTATAATAAATAGGTAACAGATATAGCCACATTGTCGCTAATTCTCCATCCCATGGGCCTACATGTCAGGATGGCTTAGTAGGATGGGTTAGGCAGCGGCCAATAATTGTGGGGCTTGTTCGATCTTTTTTATTAGTTATTATATATATGTATAAATGTTATATAGGTTTTTAGAACAAGTTGAAAGACTTTGAAAAAAAAAAAAGAATCTTCATTCTGTCAGTGTCTCTACTCAGAAGTTATATGCCCTGACCTATCTTTGTTGTTATAGCCACAACTAGTGTAGAGCACACGGCTGCTCGACTATGCGTGGCTGCGATATATCTCAGATTTTCAAGATGGTTTGGGGGGGCTCTTTCCTTCGTACTGAACAGGAGCTAGAGCTGTAGGATATTCTCCTCACAGGATATTGTAGCTTGATAGCTTAGTATGTAAATCACTTTGAAGTATCCTCTTAAAATCTGGTATCCTTGTCGGCCCCCAATTCTCCAAAACCGATCTATAACTCACTGTTATTTACAATAAAAGAGGGGTGTCTTTCCCTGACTTAATTCTTGTGTCAACACACGGTGTTTTGCTAGTTGGCGAAACAATCTCTGTTTTAAAAGCATGACCTAATGCACGTGTGTAACTGCTGATGTGAAACAAATGAGAGTGCAATTACTTATGCTTATGTCATACTTGCACGCTTTTGATTGACAAAGTCTGCAAGTCCATGACACGCATCCACTATATTATATCATATTCATGCAACTGAGTCATACGAGCGCTTTTACATTGGTCTGGGTTCGATTCATGTGCCCATAAAACAGTTTATAAAATGTAAGTATATCTATAATTTCTAAATTAGTAAGTTAATGTATGGGGGGCACGACAATAAACCAAAGGTCAGTTGGGGAAAAGTTATTTGGCATACACTTTATGCCAAATGGCTTTAAGCCTACTGACGGGTAATTAATGTGTGAACACTATTAAGATAAAAGTTCCTTATGTCATAAAAAAAAGTCTGCGGGTTCTTCAGAAAGGGTCAATGGGCTGTAGATTTTACAAAAACCTCAAAACATCTGAATTGACGATGGTTTCTATTACCAAATATATCTAGAACTTATACAAGTAAGAAAATAGACTGGTTAATTTTAGACAATTATGTATGACATAAATTGGGAATAAAAAGAAAAAAACAATATTCCTCCTCAGTAGCTTTGGGGTCGACGGTTCTGTGACACGTAGAAGTAGGTCACGTGGACAAAGGCGCCAGTCTAGTCTTGTCAGACTAGCTGGTGAGTGAAACGCCAGGGCTAAAATACTCTCCAGGTGTAGTGAAGGTATTAAATACCTTTTTTATTGCTAAATGATTTTCCCCGCTTCTTCCAAGCATATTCGGTTCCAATTCCACTAAATTTGACCTAGATTAATTCCTAACACACAAGCGTAATTAATACAAATGACATTTTTTATAATATTCTAATTGAATCTTTCGTAAGGAATAAATGAATATAATATGTGTTAAGACATATATTTTCGTTTATAATTTACAAAAATGTGTGCTTAAATTACTTTAATTAATAGATTGAATATTGAGGATAACATCGTTATGATTAACCCTATACAAGTTGTTTACACTCAATTTATATCTGTTTTTCCTTTAGCACACTTTGATATATAAAATATTTACCTTGACTACATTTACTATAGTATGAGTCAAATTGGTCAAACTAACAATTATGACATAGTACACAAATAATTGACAAACTAGTTTTAAACAAAAGTGAAAATAAAACATATTAAAACAAAAAGTTAAAACATAACTATTCAAAAGTTTATGATTTGCTTAAATTGTTAAATTTACAGTATCCAAATTATTTTCTTAAAATATTTCAACCATATTTTTAAAACTATCTAAGTCTTATCTAAATAATTTTTTGTCCTCGTTACTCCTTTGTGTGTTCCAGTATATGATGGAGATTACTGGACCCTTAGTTAGCTGACATGTCTCGGTACTAGATTTAACGTACCATAGTCATAGAACTGTAAAATTAAAATTAAAGACCCCGGCGAGCTAATGATGACCACACCTGACAAGTCAAGTGAAAAGTTCTTACAGAAGAGTAAAGTCTAGATGAAGTGGGAGTAGGTGAGGCTGGAGGGGTGACAGTGGGGGGAGGAGGAGGGTTGGAACGAAATGTGGAAAGGGGAGATCTAATTATACATGTGTGGCACATAAGGTCTTCTTTGTGTACTGGTATCACCATGTTGCTAATTTGGAGTGCTCCTTATGCATTGATTCTTATAAAAAAAATTCTGGCGCACATTAGGTTCTCTTAGTGTAATGGTATGCCTGTTTTATCAATACTGTTTTTAAACCACAAATTTACCATTCCGATGAGAAATAGAGAAAGGTGAAAGTCACAACACAAAATCCAAAGCTAATTGAAGATTGTTTAAGTGGTTTGAAGCAACTGAATTGCCTCTGATTATAAATAAAGCTGTGCGAAGGTCACAACAGAAAATTCTAAGATAATAGAGGATTGTTTTATGTGGTTTCTAAGCTTCAGAACTGACATTCTGTTAAAACAAACCACCATTGTAAGGATAAGTCCTTGCAAATATTTGACTGCAGCTACTTTTGCTCAGTCATGGTGTCTCTTTGAAACCGCTTTGTCACCAGATGATATTTTATTGTCCCTCAAAGTGTAATACACGGTATTTTCGAGACATAGCAGATGTGATTTGTCCCTAAGGATATAAGTGACAAGCCAACACGCAATATGGCAGGGGGAGAGGATGAGGAGAGACTTATAAGAGTGGTTTACAGCCTCTCCTTTCCCAAGGGACATTCAACTACAACATAGTTCCTTAAGGGGAAGTGTACCATCTGTAGTTCTCAACAACGAGTTGAATTTCATCTAATAGGAATAGTTTTAATATATTTTTTCTTATTACCGCTTTTTACTAAAAGTTCAATTTATTCACTTATGTAATAATTACGCTAATGATTTTAGAAATAAGCAAGGTCAAATTTAAATGAAATTTACCCGTATTTGCATAGAGCGAGAATAGAAAACCATTTTGGAAAAAAATACCACAGTACAACCAACCGAGATTCAAACCTTGATCTTCCCATCATCAGAAGTCTATTTAACTTAAAGAGTAGCGTGTACTAATGTGTGGACAACAAAGAGGGTAGTAAATTATTATCCTATTCTTTAAATTGAAAAATGATACCTGGACACGGGAATTGAACACTAACTTAGTACGCTCATGTTCTCACTACAGAACTATCCACCATTCTCCACGTGTACAGGATCGTTCTTCAATCATATTTTGAGGCAGAGTCTGTGATGGACGAGTGGAAATAGTCAGCTACATATGAATAATCAATTAATAATCACGAGCAATTAGATAACATAGCCATCTTTGATTCGGTAAGGTTTTATTCTGTCAACAGTACAATGACAACTGTACAAATGTGCATATCAAGATGGATTAAATAGCCAAGTGTATAGTTGCAAGATACCAAGGCTGTAGCCAGCCAGTAATTTCAGAAGGGGTTTGGTGGGCACATCCCCAATTGCTGGAGGCTGGAAAAAATTCTAAGTAATACAAGTTCTAGAATCTATCTTAAGTGTTTTTTATGGCAAAATAACTCCCTAATTGCCAGAAGCTGGAATATATATACATATTTATTTAAACACCTCTAGAAGCCCTCTAAAGTGTCTTTAAAGTAGCATAGCTCCCTTACTGCTGAAGGCAAGGAAATATTCTATACATCTAAGCACATCTAGAAGCTCTATGAAATGTTTTTATAGAACTCCCTAATTGATGAAGGTAAGGAAAAATTATATATATAATTTAACATATATAGAAGATCTCTAAAATGTTTTTATAGTAGCGTATCTGCCTAAATTCTGAATACAAGACAAAATAAAATATATTTAAAAACATCTATAAAAACATTTCATAGAGCTTCTCGAACTCCCTAATTGCTGAAGGCAAGGAAAAATTCTATATATTCAAACACATCTAGAAGCTCTCTAGAAGATTTACGTAAATACAGGTACATTTCCTTTAAAGTCCACCCTCCTCCCCCTCGACCTGGATGGTTAATAATATAAGAGTTGTGGGAGACACTATTCGGTAGCAACGTGGTCTAGCGCTACTCTTGCACGAGACTAGACTTCCGATGACAGGGAGATAGAAGTTTGGATCTCAGTCGTGTGTATTGAAAGCGGTTTTATCAAAATTGTTTTCCACCCTTCCTTCACTCAAATATGGGTACACTTCCTATAAATATAACCTTATTAATCCCTAAATACCAATAAAGTTAGTATATAAGTGTATAAACCGAAAGGGTAGTAAGACGTGGCGGTAAAAAAAAGTTGTTTGAAAGGATGACCTTGACGAATAGTCCTCCTTTCCACCAATGTTTAATCCCGTGTAGATCTTCACTTCTAATCATGGATCTGGATACTTTATATATTAGCAAACACCCGTGATAGCTTTTACGTGGGTTGTTTTTGCAGATTACACTGATATCATTGATTAGGTCAATGCAAGGTGTATTGATGGTGATATTTAAGGCCCTTTGGCCCTGTCGAGTGCAAGTATAAAATCTATTTTGTGGGATGGTGGTAGGGAGGGTGAAAGGCGTGGCGTGGCGTGGCTTCACAACTGACCAAAGTATCCTTCTGCGCCAACAAGAATAGATGGATTAGGGAAAACGTAAATGACCGGACAGATCTTGCGGAAAAATCTTACATTTGGAAATACCAGTTTTCTCAAGAACGAGTGAAATTTTTATGTTTAATATTTTAACACCCCTTCTTAGATAATGTATCGATGTTTACTAATTGTTACATTTTCTTATTTTTTGTTATGCTGCCGGCAGTTTTCTATTGAAAAATATCAAAATTATTGATATTTGATTGATGTTAAAATTCTAAGGAGGTGTGTATATAAAAAGTATAGCTTAATTAACAAGATTCTATTCTTGAACAAACCGTTTCCGAAAATAAAATTGCAAAATCATAAAAAAAAAACAAAATGAAGATAACGGATTTTTTTTCCCATGTCCTTGCATTTCCACGCCAAGTGAGAAGGGCCAATTGCCTTAAATGGTCTCCCACTATCCCATCGGGAAATTCTGGGTACATTATTTCTAAATAGACCATTATTCTTAATTAATAATTAGAGTGGTGAATTAATAATTAGCGTAGAACTGAAAATGGGTTTTGTAATAAAAGAGTTAAGAAGGGGAGGATTAAATATTTGAATAAAAAATTAAGAGAGATGTTTTAAATGTGTATATTTTTTTTAGTTCATCTAAGTATCCGTCCAAGTTTTAAGCTTATGTGATAACTATGCTAGCGTGTAAGTTATTAGGAAGGACTAGTTTAAAGAAGTGTACCCGTGGCTACGTAGTAAAAGAAGGGTTAACCATATAGAATAAACACACTCAGTACACCCGACTGGGATTTTAATTCTAAACCCCTCTCCCCCCATCATCACTCAGAAATAACAGCCAGGGATTGTAAAAAGAGAGTTATTTTATTCAAGAAACAAACATATACAACTCGATGAGACGAGTGAGACAGCTCAAAACGTTAGGCGCTCAAAATTAATATGACATGATCATGTCCTAATTGCACACACAGGTTTCATTAAAGTTAAAAACGTCACTATACAATATGAGAGAAGTAATGAAAGGTAAGTCCCAACGTGAAAAGTTGGCAGGACTGACTCGCACTAGTCATAACTACAAGTACGGTAATTAACATTTTATACTTGCAAGACACCTATTATTGCCCAAAAATGACGGCTCAAAACACATGATATAACATATTTTAAATTGACCTTAAAAATATCTTTGTTTGATATTCATAGTTGTAATTTACAGGTAAATTAAAGATTATATTCAATAATAATTAATAAAGAATATAATATAATAAATACAAAATAATTATCTAATTTCCCTTATCGGAATCTCTCAATTAGTTGAAATAATAACAATATGGCTCAATTAACTAATCGTTCTCCTAACTTAACAGGAATATATTTGAAATCATCCGCCAAACCATCAAACTTTAAATTTGATAACAAGTCCTTGCTCAAACATTTAATTATTAAAGCGATGTCTAGAGTACAATCTCACTGACTTGCGGCCCCATCTTTAACTAACAAACAATAATCTTTAAACATTACCAACAATATTAAATAATCTCCCAATAAATAACAAGATGATATTAACCCTACAAAATATTCAAATAAGTAGAGCCGACCAAAGACGCTATCAGTTAATGACTGTCCCAAATGGCCCGTACCCAAAGAGTAAAACAAACATCCGTGAAGTGTACACGCAGAAGTTTCAAGCAAAAACACTGGGACCAAATGTCTCCCAAAGAGATCATAATGCAAAGATAGAACATACGGTTTGAACTAACCTTGCAAAGATTTTAAATATTTCCATGGCTATAAGAGCCCAAATATAATAAGTCCATCAGATGTGAATTCCTTGTTAATAATCAATAAGTTTAAATTTTATAAGTCCAGAAACGATACTTTTAAATAAGTTAAAAATAGTTCAAGTCCAAAGGTAATTTAGAATATTCTGACGTTAATCAGCTTATGACAACGTCGCTCACCTTGAAGCTAGTGTGTAAAATGTGTCTACATCACAGAATCCTACTATTATATATCTTATAAATCTATCCGTGCTCTCAAGGTGTGGGTAGAATAGGAGGTAGAGAGGGGTAAGTGGTAGCATGCGTCTATAATATACTGGGAGAAACCATGCCTCTCCAGGCGCGTGTTGAAAGACCAGTTCTATGAGTTTACCAAACACAGCCGATAGAGCTCAGTGCACTCGTGCATATCGTTCTTTTTTCTTTGGGCGCGGCTTGGTACTCACGACGGGGAATGAACCACATGCCTCGACTCAGTCAAGTATTAGACAGTGCCGTGATGTGTTATAGAGTCGCGGTCTTGCTGAGATGAGTCAACTGGGGCCAGGGTGGTGTGTGAAACAACCTCTTATTGTTTACTTGGTGTAACAAGGTTACAGAAGACCTATCTCCTTGTCATGGTATGTGAGTTATCCATAGATCAGTGGTTCCCAACCTTTTTTTGCTGGCGTAACCCTTGGTAGCCCATTTCTGTAAATTGTAACCTCTATATTATCAAATTGTTTAGTTAATAAGTTAGTAGTAGCTATTTAGGATTTAATTGTTAGTACTGAAAATAAATGGACTAGTATTGGGATTATAAAACAATAAACAGTGTATATAATATATATTACATTCAATAATTAAATAATAATAATAATTATAGACACTGTTAAATATTTGAAATTGAATCATTTTCTCAGGGTCAAATATAGTAGAAAGCCCTCACCACAGCGTTGAGCTAATTTCACCACTTTTGACTGAACATTTGTCTTACACTTCCAGCATATGTAGCATTTTCCGCCATTATTCAAATATTTTTGCGTACCCCCAAAATCCCTGGCACGTACCTCTTGGGGTACACGTACCCCACGTTGGCAGCCACTGCCTTAGATCAATATTAGGAAACTATTTTAGGCCACGATTGACTTATAAACTTACCAAAGGTCCACAATTATCCATCGTGTATCTGTTTTCTACTTTTCCTTTATTTTGTGTCCATACGTCTTATATGTATCCATTAAATATAATATTACTTCAAATAATGATGTATCATCCTTAATAGAAATTGAAAAAAATTACATTTTTAATTTTAAACTTTATGTTTTATAACATTACCAACTATGGCCTACACAGAAATATTATTTACAATTACTTGATATATTTGAGAGTTTAAAGACTCAATGATCGATTTTAATTACAATTCCTTGTAAATATATTACACTTTTTGGAAATTTGGGTTCTTAAAGTACTCTTTTGTAGGAGCCTACATACAAAAACATTATTTACCTCCAGGCATGACACCAAGCTTTATCTTGTCTTTTACTTTTTAGCTGGAGAGGAAAAGGATTGGGGGGGGGAGGATGGGGGGTAGAAAAGGTCTTCTGTACGGATTAGCTCGTACGTTGGTTCTGCAAAGCATTGTCTGTGATTATTAGATCCTGTCTGAAGTCGGATTACATTATACAGTACGTATGTGTGTGGACTCATGTGGCAACCTTATTAGTTGGCATTACATTCAGTTCCACCTTCTTGCTCTGGTTGATGTGTACAACGTTGTTTTATCTTCTTCACTAAAGGACGTGGTGTAGTAGTATAATTTTCTTGATATGTTTATGTTATAAATGTGAATGGTTGGATCAAGATAAAACATTTTCATATTAGTATGTTTTGGTAGAAACAAGTCTTACAAAGGTGAGAAAAGAATCCTTTAAGATAACGAACAAAAAATTCAAAAGTAACTAGTATTGTTGTGTTAACATTTTGGCAGGGAATTTAACATAGATGGGTGTTGGGGTGTCATTTTGGAAAATATATAAAGTAGCAATATCTCAGCCCATTCCAGAAACAATGACCAGATAAGAAAGCCGCCGTCCACTTTACCTGAGTGTGTCATTATTTGGGATTATTTGACCCTCTGCCTCAGCCGGGTATATCATGTTCTGCTAATTTGTGTTATCTCTGCAATGGGTAGGTACAAAAACAATATTTGAAAAGATCAATCTGGAAACGCTAATAAAAGTATCATGTATAGATAGGTTAAAGAAGATGTATTCCAAATAACTACATTATAGGCCTATATACAAATTGAGATAAAAAAATACCCGCGTGAAAAAAATTAGTATTTATAGTTAAAAATCATTTAATTCTACTTCCTTTAAACTGCCTCGACACCAAAAATTGTGTTTTATTTAATTAAACATATAAATATTTCATTGTGTACATCACTACACTCATTGAACTAATTTCAACACCCTACATTAATTGTTTTACCTACAAAATGGTACGTAAAAAGCATAAAGTATCAAATTAAATCCCTAATTACTCTTGAACCGTAATGCTTTGAATTAATTTAATCACTAGTTATAGATTATAAATTATACTCTTGTTAAAAATTCACAGTAAAATATTTTATCATACAATGAATTACAAATAGAATTGCCCTAAACCAGCTGAACAAAATAAAATAAAAGCTTACCTTAATCAAACCACAAATCATTTTTGGCTGCGCGGATATCGGTACACCAAAGATTATTACTCTTTTGTTGGGATAGAGTTTAGGTATAAATCAAACCCTCTTGGTTGGCTGTATGATCTTAGACCAAGCTTTCAAAATAGAATTTACTGCTGGTGATTGGGAGATGCGGTGTTCGAATCCCTGTCAGGTGTAAAAAGGATGGTTTTCCTCAAATGGCTTTCCACTCTTTCTCCATTCTAGTGCAAATACATCTCCTATAAATTAAATCTTACTAATACCTAGCATTTTGGTGTAATTGGTACATATGATTATAGTCCGAGCGGGTAGTAACTCAGGAAAACCTTTTAAAATTATACGCGTTATGCCAAAAGCAAAAAAAAAAATCTAATCAAACTATTACATTCTTATTTTTACTTTTGTCAAAATATTCAGCTCGTAAATACATGAAAAGTTTTCCTTGCAGCATCAAGCAAACTAAGATAAATGACGTCAATGTAATTGAGTACGTAAGATATGCTGGGGTAAAGGAGGGAGGGGGGGGTAGTGAGAAATAAAGGGACCAGAGCTGGGGAGATTGAAGGGGGATGGAGAGGGGAAAAGGGGGTGTGGGGAGTTGGAAAGAAGCACCGCGCTCACAAAATCAAATTAGTCTTGCTGGCTGTTAGCCACACACACACAGATTTATGTGCGTAGACCTACACACTTTTACGCATGAGCATACCTAAAAACCTTGCGACGCGGGCCGAGCGGTCTTCACACTTGGACGCCAGTGTAGGAAATAGAAGGAAGAAAGTGAGTAATTCACCCAGCGAGACCCCTTATTTAGCTGCTGATGGCACTTCTTCACTTCCGCCTATAGGCAAATATATTCTCTCTCTTTTTTTTTAGCACCGCATCTTACTAGCCGTTCGAGTTATATGGTTATATACTAACCAAGCTAATGGTTTAAGAAACGAATAAGTCTATATTTAAAATAAATGTAACAGCATTTTCGTGGAGAGAAAATGTGTGAAAAACCATTTAAGAAAAAACTCCCTCTGTACACCTGACCAAGATTCAAAGCTCGATCTCCCAGTCATCGGCAATCTATTCCACTTTGATATTAGCGCCCTAGACAATGCAGCCACTGAAATGGGTACATTCACTCTAGTATTTGTGGCTGAAAAGTATTTTTTATGTTTTAAAATATGGCTATTATCGTATTTTGTTATTAATAATCATATACTTCTATGGACTTAATAATGGCAGAATGATTCATGATAGTAATTTTTGTGAATAATCCCAATCGTCTATGTTGTAGACCTTTAAAAGAAAAATTTAAAACAATAATCAATATTTAAAAAAAATTACTACCCACTTCGGTGGCTTCATGGCCTAAGGCTACTCTCGAAATAGATTAGACTGCCGATGACAGAGAGAGAGAGAGTTTTGAATCTTGGTCAGGTGTACTAAGAATGATTTTTCCAAAATAATTTTTCCACCCTCTTCCCATGAAAATGTGGGTAAAGTTCCTTTAAATATAGCCTTCTTAGTTCCTAAAACCATTATCTTAATTAGTGTACTATAACCTTATAATCAGAATGGCTAGTAAGACGTGGTGCTAAAAACAAAGAAATTAAGTGAGATATTATTTTTTTAGAGTTATTATAGAATTTATGTTGTGTGTTTAAAAATAATATCTCGAAATGTATCTTGACTTGCCATTACGTCACAAATAGGCAAGTCATTAGATAACACTAAGCTTTCCAGTCCTACCCCTTTCAATGAGTAATGCTTTCCCCGCGTTGTATTACTACCCATCCAGGTGAAACGTATTTTTAATTAAGTTTTTATTATTTTTATTATTATTATTATTATTACTAAGCACTGCGTCTTACAACCCGTTCGGGTTATACGTTTAAGTACTAATTACGCTAATGGATTAGGAATTGTAAAGGTTGAATTTAAAGGAAGTGAACCCGCATTTGCGTGGAGGGAGAGTGGAAAACCATTTAAGAAAAACCACCCCCCAGTTCACACGACCAAGATTCGAAACTTGATCTCCCCGTCCTCGGCAGTCGAGCTCAACACGACTAGCGCGTTAGCCAGCTACGCCACCGAGGCGGGTTTTAATTATGTTAATGGAGTAAAGAGGATTAAGAAAACTCTTATTATTTGGTGTGCCCACATTTTTATGGAAAGAGAAAAAGAAACATTTGGTTTTAATTTCCACAGTCATCCTGAACGTGGTTCAAATCTTTACTATTGCATCACCAAAAAATCAGATTTAGTGAGTCCGACATTTAGTCTTCATGCCCACATTGTGGGTATATATCAGTTATGCACTATGTTAATTTTATATAAATATATTTCCACTATATAATAGGTAATGTAGTTCATCAAAATTTATTTAATATCCCCTTGAGAAAAAGATTTATATTAGTAAAATAAACACACAAAATAATGAAAGTTGATTGATGCGTTGATATATTTTGAATATTTTTTGAAACTTCGTTTCCTTTAGTTTTTACTTTCTTTTGACAACTCGGAAAGAAGTATTGTTATAGTAAAAAATATCCAACTCTAGGGTTGGATAAATCTAGACGTCATGTCTCCCTGAAATCTAAATTTGGTTTTCTCTTTCAATTTGTATGTATGTTCATCTGTGTGTCTATATTTAGGCCTAGAGCCTAAACCTTTTTTTACGGATAGGTCTGAAACTCTTTATCTAGGATTTATATTGGTTTTCCAAAGATTTTTTTGCAATCAATAAAATAACAATAAAATCAAAGGTAGCTTATTGATGGGCAAAATAAAAAATCGATTTTCGTAAAATCGGCTTGAATGATTTTGTTTAAATTTGTATTGAAGTATTGTTTAACATAAAAAAACAACAATTCCTTTTCAATGAAAATTACCTTAAAAGTACTTTACATTATTAATATATTTCCAACCTTTACCCTGTCTCCACAACTTTTTTTGAGATACGAAATATTTTATCTGGTAAAGTTGCAGTATTATTCAAAATTAAAATCTCATATATGAAATAAACTTTCATAGAACCAATAGTTCTTGAGCTATAAGCAAAATTATATACTGTCGTGTCGTTCTGTCAGGATAGCTTGAGAGAGGGGTAAGGTTTAAGGTAAGGTAGTTGTGTGGGCTTGAAATAATATGTAGGTTTGTGAATTTTGGTTTAATATTAATTACTAAAGGATGATATAAAATTTGATGTTGGTCTTATGATAAATAAGAGGAAGAATGGAAACCCGTACTCAGGGAACAACTAGCTTAACTCGTGAATGCTTAGACCCACCAAGTTGACTGAATACTACGGTGTGCTTTTACCGACATCGATCCTGAGACCCTGGGCTCCAACGTTGCCCTACAAGTACCAGTATTATGGATGACCCTAATATGTCGTCTCTATCGATAAGGCATCAAACAGAGTGAACGCCCACGAATTAGATGGAATTGTGACGCCACGTAGCCAAAAAATTCAAGGTTTTATATAAAACATTATGTGGAACCTTTTCGGCCTTACTAGTTTACACATTGTTATGAATTGCCAGTGCTCTACTGCAACATCTTGAGGTGGTTACTTCATTCATACTAGACCAGCAATTATAGCACGCGCTTCCAATCGAGTTATGTAAGTCAATACAAACCTTTAAACATTGCAAGGTGGCTATATATATATATCGCAAGGTGGCTATATTCATATATATATATATATATATATCGCAAGGTGGCTATATATACATATATCTCATATATATATGAGATATATATATCTCATATATATATGAGATATATATGATATATATATCATATATATATCTCATATATATATATGATATACATATCTCATATATATATGATATATATCTCATATATATGATATATATATATCCTTCTTTGACAGTTGAAATTGATTGTTTAACTTTTTGGTTGATAATGTTTTTGTAAAAGGGAATATTGTTTTATTTATGCTTTTGGTGAAGTGTTTCTTTAACAATTTAAAATGATTTAGTTTCAAAAATATTAAGTATATATTAAATGTATTTTTATTAAGATTAAAGAGAAGGAATGTATATGCGATGTAAAGTACGATTTAAAAAAAATTAAACCTCGCCTTTATTTAACTCCTTTTTCTTGTTTCCCGAACATTATTTGCATGTATACACAATGGAATGAGCCTATAGCCTATTTGCGAAACGTAATTAGTGGCTGTTAAATCATTTTCCGTGACAAATACATACAAAATAGCACTGAAATCTAATATTTCAGAGATAAAGGTAATAAAAATAAAACTCTTCCAATGGTGTGGAAAACAATTTGCAGGCAGTTAAAAACTATTGACTTGTGATTATTTCTCATTCGCCACATCCTGGACTACATCATTTTTCAACGATGTGCTCGTTTTCCAGACAGATTATTTTTTTCCAATCAATATTGGTTGTGTTTATCCTGAATAGAAGAGATGATTTATTGTTTTAATTTGCGTGTCAATTTTCGTCAAACGAATGTGGTTTTTTATTTGAAAAATATAATATTTTCTAAATAAACTGTTTTCAGAAAAATCTTGTTAATATTTCTCATACAAGTTTGTATTTAAATTTACTGTAAAATTACTAAAAATTATTAAAAAAATTACCCAAACTAACACATTAGCTTGAAAAAATCGTTAAACTTTATTTAAGAAAACGAGTATTAGAATACTCACGACTGTTATCACACTGGAAAAGACTTCCAATATTATCTGGTTCTATGGATTAGGATTGATAGGGGTCAGTTCCCAACCGTAAGTACTAAAATGCCTACTCCCAAATTACCTTTCATCCTTAGTAAGAAAATGTTGGTAAACTTTCTATCATTTCTACCTGCATCTTCCCAATTCAATTATTGTAAATATCTGGGTAGGATAAGTGGTTAGAAAAATTTGTGCTGAGTAAAACTCTTATTTATCTGATTGACAAACCCTTCCTTCACCTCTGACAAGACGTGTATTAATCACAATTTGTGAATGTGTGGAGTACCAAGCCTCCACCGTGGTTTGGATCCCACGTTAAACTGTAGGTCCTCCATTTCATCTCACAAACACCCTACCATTACACATTTGCGTAAGTGCGTACAAACCGAACGGGTAGTAGGACGTGGTGCTAATAATAATAATAATAATAATAATAATAATAATAATAATAATAATAATAATAAAACTTTTAAATATATGTATATATATATGTTGGACGCTAAATCTGAAAACGGACAATGAATGAATATTTTGCTCAATCCTAGGATTGGACGTTTTAAATGACCAACACCTCCAAATTATTCATTTTCGAGCTTTCGCAACCTACAAACAGCCAAAACAAGGATTGCAAAATTATTTAAACGACCAAAGTTGAAAATACAGTCGTTAGGTTAGGTTATGTATGTTAGGCTTCAAATAAAACATCTGGTCAAGTGGTCTTGATAATTTCAAAATAATGTATTACCCAACCAAACTAAACCGAACCTTCAATTTGTAGTTGCATGAAAGTTCAGGTTGTATTTTGTTGGGCAAACTTGTTATAAAATTATATTTCTTTCGCTTAATTATAATTAAATTTAATAATAGTGGTTAAAATGCGTATATATAATATTATTTTTGTTTTTATAAATAAATTACATTTTTTTAATGAATACAAGACTTTTTTGAAAATACTTTATGATGTTTTTGGTATCAGTGTCCCCTAATTTGATCATTCATTAACTTTCACCCTTAAAGTCTGTTGAGTTTCCTACCCTGGAAAAAGTCACGTACAATTGACCATGGCTTTAAGCTGACTTAGACAGATAAATAAATACCAGCCCTATTCAAGTTTTGACCTTGTGACTTATTAATAGTTATCGAGAACGCTAGTTCTATTGAGAACGCCAGTTCTACCGAGAACTACTTCCATCTCAAAATAAAAGGTATGTCAGTGTCTACAGGAACCAAATTAATTTTGTTATGAAATACTCATTCCCTTGAGACGAATACGTTAAAATTGATGTTCAGATTAGATTTTCATCCAATTCTTTCACTGTTGGACCGGTCCCATTGCATATACCCTGTTTAGTAGTATACCCACACAAACCAACAATCAAACATTAGGTGTTTTTAATGAAGTTGCTCAGTAGTATTATCTCTCTTTTATTTATATTATTAATGTTTGTATGAATACACAATAGCTAAGCTATTTTTATATAAGCTTAAATTAAATAAATATTTTTAACGTTATCTGTAAAGCCTTCAATGACCGAATAGACTTTCTTTGCTAACTAATATGGATACAAACCAACCAAACCATAGCACAGATCACCTTATTATAATCTGAAATGTATCTTTGGACTTTAGGCTGTTATATATATATAATATATATAGCCCATGTATATAATATATATAGCCTATATATATTATATATATATACTCCATTCACGGTAGGAATTACTCTCTGAAAGGTCTTTTTTCCTACCAATATCCTACTATATAATTGATTTCTGGTAGGGAAAAAGACCTTTCAGAAAACAATTCCTACGCTGAACAGACTTTATATAGCCTAAATATATATATTATATATAGCCTATATATATTATATATATAATATATATAGCCTATATATATTATATATATAATATATATAGCCTATATATATTATATATATAATATATAGCCTAAATATATTATATATATAATATATATAGCCTAAATATATATATTATATATATAATGGGTTATACTTGCTTTAGAGATGTAATTACTATGTACATTAATTATTAAAATTGTTAAATAAAAGAGTTTTTACTTTTTCATATTTTGTTTTTATCGATTTCCAATATATAAAAATGTTCACACGTATTGAGTTCCCTTACAATTACATAAAATTTCAGTTTCTTAGCTAATTGAATAGTACTAAAAATTATCTGGACTAAAATATACATTTATACAGTTATACACATATATATACATAAAAGTGATATATATATACATATATATACATATTAATACATATATATATATATAAAAGAAAAACACAACTACCTACTCATTGATCACAATATTTCCCCAAACCCTAGGTCTATAAACTTAAAATTTCGTGCGCTGGTTCCTCTTAGGCCCTGAGCAAGATATTATAAGTGGTTTCACGAAATCCATCCAATAAGAGTTGAGAAAGGGAAGTTGAAAGTGGGAAAAATTAACTGATGTATATTTTGAACCAGTGCATAGAGTGAAGTTTTTGAAACTCTATCCCCTAAGAGATCAAGAAGGGAAAAAATAAGTTGATAATCAATTAAATTTGATATATTGGGTTCGTTGTGTTATAGAATATGAATTTTACATTGATTTTTTACTGCACAAACACGACGAGTCTCAAGGTGAGGGTGCAGAGGTTTATGGTGTTCAAAATTTCCAAATTTAATAGAAACAAATAGAAACAACAATTTATCAGTTTGGTAAAACTGAAATTTTCCAAGTAGGTTAAGGGAAACTTTCAAATAATCATAAAATCTGAAAATAAAATATTAAAATAGGAAATTATGATATAGATTAAAGTGATAGGGGTATTATTTTTTTTCTTGGTAGGGTATTTAGATTTGGAAGTTAGTTAATAGGACCATCCCAGATAACCAAATTATTCTTAAAATGATAAATCTCCGAGTAAGAATTGAACAGATGGTGAAAAGATGAGGTGGTAATTTTACTTTTCCTAAATAAATAAAAATAACTACTTATCTCCGTTAGTATAGAATTGAAATTAGTAATCTTTGTACAAGCACCACTTCAAATAAACAAAGTCTTTAAAATTTAAAGTTAAGTAATAAGAGAGGTGATTATAAATTAGGGAGGAAAAACACTTTAAGATGAGGTAGAAAATTGAAATTTTCTAGGATCGCAGAGGGATCTTTTAAAATAAGCAGGTTAGGACTGGTGAAATGGGTTTTTTTAAATTCCCAATATTAAAATAATAAGCTATGTCTCTGTGTGGTAAAAAAAATTAAATACGCCTATGTCAGTTGTAAATTCCATCAAAAAGAGCCATAAAGGTCTGAATATTTTTAAATATCAAAATAAAGGACTGCAAAATTAAGAGGAAAGGGAGTGCATTAGAAATTTTTAAAATACTAATAGAAAATAAAACTTTTTCACTATATTAGAAAATCGAAATTTTATCAAATTTGAAGGGACAACCAAAAAGAGCCAATAGACTAGGCACACATTTAAAATTTTGTTTGAGGGATAGAGAAATTATAAGGTCTGGATATTTCCAAAATTAGTATTAACAACCACTTATCGGTGTGAAAAAAATATTCATAAATAATAATTATCACTCTAGTATCACATAAAATAAGGAAAATTTGGAATTTTATAATCAGTATCATAGCAATTTAGAGGGTTGGAGGTTATCTTAAATTTACTAAATTACCGCTATTGCAGCCAGTGGATAAAATAAACAACGGATTACAGATAAATTGGAATTAATTATTTTTACACATTTTCCAAATTAACCTTTCTTAAAATCCAATATCAACCATCATCCACATAGCCTTATTATTCAAATATAATAAATTGCTAAGAACTAAAGCTTGTGGTTTTAAAAACTGTAAAATATTATATTTACGTTATTTCTTCAAATTTCATATCATACATTAATTTTCAAGTTTAAAGATTTTTTTCAAACACTGTGTTTTACTATCCGTTCGTGTTATATGCCTACGTACTAATAACGTTCATGTGTTAAGGACGGGTATGAATGTTAAGTGAAGGAGTACCTACATTTTCATAGAGGGAGAGTGAAAAATCATTTGATAGAAACACTTTTACTACACCTGTATAAGATCTGTACCCCCGATCCCTCCATCATCGGCAGTTCAGTCTATTTTTAAAATGACGCCTTAGACAATGTGGCACCAAAGCAAGTAGGTTTAAATGTTCTCATATACATTTATTAAATCTCCACAATATTTTTAATACTTCAATTAACTCCTTCTTTGTATTTTAAATACGTGCTTGTTATTCAATATAATTATAGCCTTTTACTTTTAACAAGATCATTCTTAATTGTATTCATGTATCTAATTGATTTCTATAAAATTTAATTGGTTTAGTAATAAGCTAAGCAATTTCATGATAAAGAGAAAGAATAATTCAATGACATCATGGTCAAGGCTGCGTTAACTTGTTCGTTAGAATTACCTTTATCAACAAATGTAATATACTGCGATTTATACTGCTCTTGGATCCGCGTGGTGATTAGGCTGTGGAGCGTGGTTGCCACATGGTGGGAGTTAGCGCGTTACTACTATACAAGCATAGTTAGCGATTTTCAAGGAATCTGGCAACGTGCATCGATTGCTATGACAATTACCCTTCACAGATTGGTCGAGCATGTGACGAGCCTCCACTCCCCACTCCAGCTGTGCTGGCCTTAATCTTAAAGCAGATATAAAACTAGTTTCTTAGCCTCTAAAATAATTTGCGTGTGCCTTGGGGTTCGTTTACCACTGTTTGGGAAGCTATAAATGGAACCAAATATACTGGAGACTCCTAGACAAGAACTGATATTGGAGAAAAAAAATTAATTGAATCAATCTTAGCTAAAATTAGAACAATTGTTGTCAATTATAGGTAAAGAAAACTTTGTAATATGAAAAATGTACTCAAGTTTTAGTTGTTTAAGGTTTTAAATTCGCATTTTCAAGTGATCACGGTTGAATGAAAGACCCAGATTCGAATACATTTTTTGCACACTGTTTGAGTGAATGCTTTCCAAAATTTGACGATCAAGGTTTTTTTTCTAATTCTCTCTCCAATCTTACATATGTAAAATTCCTTTAAACTATACTTCTCATACATACTCCCAAATACTTAGTTTGTACAGTACTAAAATTTAGTTCAAAAATCATACACATTATTTATTTAATATAAGAATCTAGTTGAAGTAATAAAAATAAAAATCGTTTCCTGCGTGGAGATGTCAGAGGTGAAAACAAAATACAGAAAAGGAGCAATTAAAATCATTTTTCCTTTCACAATTTTTTTTTGTTTGAATAAAAGAATATATCCTTACACTCTCGCTCGAGCCTACTCAATTATTTTTATACTTCCTGTTCTGTCAGCAAAACGTAGTTCTACGCTTTGTACTTCCGGCAAAGCACCGCGTTTAAGGAAATACCAGCATGCTTTGAAACCATTATTTTTTTAGACCTCACGCTTCCTTTTTGAGCAAAGAAGGATGAAATAAGCTTGGATATAAAATATTGAATATGATTTGGTTAAAAATGTTAGCTCAATCGTTAGCGAATCTGGTCATTAAGCTAAGGGTCCCGGATTTAGTATTCAATATGATTAGAACGACAGACTTTCCAGCACAAATTAGCCTAGGTATATTCTAAGAATTATTTTTAGAAATTTATTTAAAAATCTATGTAACCTTAATGCTTGGAAAAAAATGTTAATATATATATATATACTTTTTTTTTAACATTTAGCAATTTGGCTACTCCAGGCATTGGCATTTTTAAAAATAAAATTAATCTAATAAACCAAACATAAAAAAACAACGTATACTTATGTTTACACTGGACCACTTAGGGTTAAGTTATAATTTGGATATTATTATTATTATTATTATTATTATTATTAGCACCGCGTCTTACTACCCGTTCGGGTTATACGCACTTACGCTAATGTGTAATGGTAGGGTGATTGTGAGATGAAATGGAGGACCTACAGTTTAACGTGGAATCCGAACCACGGTGGAGGCCTGGCATTCCTCACATTCACAAGTTGTGATTAATACACATCTTTTCAGAGGTGAAGGAAGGGTTTGGCAATCAGATAAATCTGTACCGGGACCGAGGATTGAACCCCGAACCCTTAGCACAGAAGTCCGACACCTTACCCCTAGACTGGCAGGTCACCAATTTGGATATTGATATTTAAAAAAGATAAGATTAATGGCCATGGTCCTTGGTAATGTGTTGTTTCTAGAACTAAGTTAGTTTGTAAGTCATGTGATGCTATAACCATTTGGTGAGTAAAATGTGACTTAATATTTCAAATAGATATAAAAAGTGATTTACATAAAAAAAATTAGAAGATGAATTAACATTTGATAAAGCCTTGGGCAGCGAATTTTAGGGGGCACTTTACCAAGATTTTAAATAAATTTGAAAGAAAGTAAGAACTTATTTTTTCTGCTTTTTTTTATTCATAATTATTTTCTGCCCAATAAGATGTAATATTGATGCCCAAAATTATATGAGAACTTAATTATTTTTAATATAAATAATAATCCTTAACACCGCGTCTTAATATCCGTTCGGGTTACATGCTTAGGTACTAATTACGCTAATGCGTTAGGAATGGGAAGGTGTAATATAGAGGAAGTGAACCCGCATTTAGGTGGAAGTAGAGTAGAAAAGCCTTTAGGGAAAAAACCTCCCAGTTCACCCAAGCAAGATTTGAACCTTTATGTCCACGTCCTCGGCAGTACAGCTCAACACAAAACTAGTGCGTTAGCTAATTACGCCACCGAGGCAGGTCTTAGTAAATAAAACATTTTATTATTCACATCAGGGCCTGCATTCACTTACGGGAGCAAATAGTTACGCCGGTGGAAATTTGAAATATATACCCAAATCCCTATTCACTAAAAGAAGCAGACGCATTTTGAGAGTAAAGCTGTGACTTTTATATGCCACCACTCAAGAGTAGGCGCAACTATTAAATTATGATTGTCACTTCAATAAATTTAAATGTTGGCATAGTTATTATCGTAATGGCTTTAAATACAGTTAGCTAACTGTACTCCAACTAATAATAAAGAAATTAAAATAGCATACGTCTGTCAAGCACAATATTTGTGTCAATTTAAATAGTGGTAACAAAGCAATTACTTACCTTTTACTGTTGAATTTTTAAATTTAAACAATCCATTGAAACTTCTTGTATTATTACAAAACAAAACTTCAAACAAAACCACGAACTGTGTAATCTTTGTCTAGATCCAAATAGGTTTGTATTCCTCCAAGTCCAAAGATATCTCGTACCTAATTATAACGTTTATTGTTAAGTTTCTATAAATGTTTTCATAATGGAAATTAAGCTTTAAGCTAATAATATAAATAAATACCAGTAATACGTTATGTACCAATATGGTTTTTGTAAGGCACCTGGAAAGAGGCAGATTATAATATTATTGCTAGTTTATAAGCAAAATGTGTAGAAATCTTTATTTGGTGTCTTTTTAATTAGAGATTTAAAATAAAGTAGCCTTGACTTTGAAAGTAAATTCTTCACTAGGATTGGTCTAAAAGAGCACAAATGAAGACGTTCATGGTGACGTCACCATAGTATTTCCAGCAGTTGGCACCATGTTTAGTGAATACGGAGATGGAGCAAATAATAAAGAGCATCTTTGGGAATATCTTGGTTGCAAAGTTGCGCTATTTATAGACTTGTTACAAAACAGAATTGCACTCGTTAGTGAATCCAGTCCCAGTTTTTCAATCAATGCTAGGTGATATTAATAAAGTTGTCTAACAAAGTAATAGAAAATTTCACAAATGTTTTCACTCATACCCATATAACAACCTAATAGAAATTTTCACAAATGTTTTCACTCATAACCATATTTATCTTATTATACTCATTATTATATTACTCTAGAGGTCATCAACTGGTTGACATCGATTGATCAGTCAATCTCGTGACAAATTTCATTCGATCTTGTAAAAAAAAATAACATCGTCACTAAAAGTCGATCTTTGATTCAATTTAAATTCTCAAATATATCAAGTACCTACAAAATAACATTTGAGTGGGACCAACACTTATTACATTTATATATTTGAGATATTTAACGTGCAATTTTTTTTAACTGACTGATTATATCAGCACACAAAGAGACAAAACATACCGCCCCCGGCCTTTAATTTTTAAACAGTGATACATTTTAAAACAACTAGGAATCGAGCACGGAACCCTCAGCTCAATATACAGAGACGAAAATTACTGAGCTCATGTATCGTACCGAAATGTTATAAGAAACTTAAATAGTTCAATATAAAAAATGCTTATTTCTATATAGGTGAATTGAATTTAAGGATTAAATATAATATTTATAAACAAAAAGACAAAAGTAAAGAGTAGAAACAGCGAGGAATTGCTGGAAATTTGATTAGTTTTTATGTGTTATGGGGCCCAAAAATGGTTGGAAAGCTTTGCTATTTGTTACGCACAGTTTAATAGCGTTAATATTTTAGGGATGAGAAAGATAGATTTATAAGAAATGTAACTGTACTCACGTGACTAAATAAGGGAAAATTATTAGGAATTAACCTATTTAGTACTATTGACCTGTCATACAACTTATAAAGTCATTTATTTCAGTAACAGAGGGATGATATTCAATTTACCTGTCCATGCTTACATATAAAACCTTCCATTATTTCTCTTTTATTTGAGGTATTTAACGTGAAAGTCTACCTACCGTGCCACTTGATCATCTGCACACGCCTTACAAACCATCTTAATAATCAAACATACACAAAATCCAAACAACCAAATCATCAGCTCATCAATGACCAACAATTCAGCCGGAAATCAACCCTTGGGTTCTTAACTCTGTAGTCAAACACGCTAACAAATGAGCAATTCGTGTTTTAACTATATAGTCAAACACGCTAACAAATGAGATATAGTGTTTTAACTCTGTAGTCAAACACTCTAACAAAGTAGCTAAGGTGTTATGACTCTGTAGTCAAACACGCTAACAAATAAGTTAAGGTGTTTTATTTTTTAATTTGTTTTAGAAATACATCTTACTACCCATCCAGATTATATGCTAATGTACTAGATTACGCCAATAGTTTAAGGGATTATAAAGGTTTTATTTAGAGGAAGTGTACCCACATTTGAGTGAAGGAGAGTGGAAAGCTATTTTGGAAAAAATCACCCTCAGTACACCCAACCAAGATTTGAACTATTTTTAGAATAATTTTTATTTGAAAGGACAATCTCTGTGGTCTATTGGTCAGAGTTCCTTGCTACGGATATAGAGTTCCCTGGTTCTATCCCCGATTGCACAGTATTTCTGTGAAGCAGTGGGTCTGAAATAGGGTCAACTCAGCCTCGCGAGGACAAATGAAGAGCAACTTAAATGAAAAAAATAGTGGCTTCAGTCTAGAAAACTGAGATTAATTGCTTGAGGTTTAATTGGCTAACAAAATTATAACCTATATCCATAGAAGTTGGCACTATTTTGGCAAAAAGATGGCGGTCACTTGGTCGGTATAGCTCGGGCTAAGGTTGATGCCATGGAGCTTTTTTTTTTAAACCCAATACTATATAATAAAATAAGCCACTGCATTTTTTTCCACCGAAATTTAGCAATGGTTCGGACTAAACGCATACATCAGTTACCCTCAGTGGGATATGGATGAGAAAAGTATAACTCTATAGAAAATATAGCAACATTTGCATGGAGAAGGAATGGAAAACCATTTAATAAATTTCACCCTATTTACACCCGACTGAGGTTCGAATACTGATATTACCCTTCACAGGTAATAAGGTTTAACGTGAAGGTGTCGCGTTAGAGCATGTTACCACCGATCAAGTTCAATTTTAATTTAATTTACAAAAGTGGAAAGGATGGATTTAAAAATTTAGATACCGTTGGTGTGTGTGGTGTTTCAGTGTGTGTGTGGTGTTTGAGTGTGTGTGTGGTGTTAGAGTGTGTGTGTGTGGTGTTAGAGTGTTGGAGTTGAACTTATGTATCCCCGTCAGAGTAAGGTGTGCCAACAACGGTTCCAAACATGTTACGTCATACCACACTCACAACAAGGAACTAGACTTTCCCCAGCTAAAAGTATATATCGCTCTACTTGGTGGCGTATAAATTATGTACTTGTAGTTCAAAAGCATTCAAATTTTTCAAACAAGTCTAAAATAAAAATAAAAAAAATTAACGACTGTATTGTGTGCTTCTTGTGCTGCAAAGAGTACTATTAAATTTGTAACAAAAAATGGGTTGGGAAGAAAACAGGCAACCACTCAACATGATTGTGTTTTTTTTTTTAACTTCTTCGCGGAAGTTTGGTGATAAGAGGTCGGTTAAGAAACAGTAATATCGATTCGTCAGTAAAGCAAATCGTCGAGTGTTCTATAGTCGGGTACATGCCTTTAGGAAACTTCACAGTGTGAAGGTTGTATACTCGGGTACATGCTTTGAGGAAACCTCGCATTATGATGGTTGTATTATCGGGTGCAAGCTTTGAGAAAACCTCGCATTATGATGGTTGTATACTCGGGTGCAAGCTTTGAGGAAACCTCGCATTATGATGGTTGTATACTCGGGTGCAAGCTTTGAGGAAACCTCGCATTATGATGGTTGT